>CM035110.1:84644124-84649124 GCA_020205505.1 Panax japonicus | reverse complement strand
ATCACAATTGATACTCACATTGCACTAGACTTTTTCCTCTTGAGTTAACCTTGTGAACAGACATACTTATTCTCACGTCTGAGCTATCCCCCGGCGGTCCGGCCGTCAAGCTTGTGGTGTTGTCGTGTTTACTGTGCAGGATCAGGACGTCTTTCGTGATTGGGACGTGAAGAAAGATCTTGGCGTTAACATTGGCGCTAGAAGGAGGGGTGAGTTCTAGTGTCCTGAGTATTTTTCAATCACTCATCTTGTTTTATTCTATCCGGTTTTCATGGGGAAGAGTAGAACATCTACACCCGAAGGACAGCCGATGGCTGTCAGTGATTCAGCACCGCGAATATCTGCCAAAGATCGTTTGGGACCAACTATAAGTGTCCATGCTAGCACAGCATCCAAACGTTCACCTGAAGATTCTCGACCAAGGGCGGTAGGCAAAGCAAAGCGTAAGCTTATATTCCCCACAGAGAGAGAGCCTGGTTATGGTCGGAAACGAGTAGAAGGCACCTCGCCTAGAACTCGAAACCGAGATGACCAAAATGCAAAAGCCTCCCGTTTGGCAAAGATGGCAGACGAAGCAGATAAAGCCATGGAAGCACTTATGAAACAACGTCAGGACATAGCCGAGCAAATGGCTCGAGTGGCAGAATTAAGAGACGAGGAGCTCAGTTATGTCCAATCCGAAGAGCAAGGGCATCGAAGCGGAAAAGAACCTGCTCACTCAGTACGAGAGTCTCTAGGTCGAACTAGGGAAAGAAGAAGGTCTCGTAGCCCTACTCCTCAGAGATCAAAGAGAGTATATCTTCCTGTCGAGTCCAGAGAACAGGGACGAAGTCAACGAAGAGGTCGATCCAGAGATCGCACTCCGGAGCATGCAAAGAGAGCACTTGTCATCGCACATTCTCGCCATAGTGCCCGAAGTCAAAGACGAAGTATATCCAGAGGACATACTCCCGAGAGTCTACTGAGGGTACCCCGCCCTGTAGATACTCATCATAGGAGAAGTCCCTCTAGAATGGAAGGATCTGTTGAGAAAATCCGATCTGCTCACAGAAAGAAAGAATTGCCAGAGAAAGAGGCATCGTCACAACCAGAAGGCGTGGAATATCTGGTTAAGGAATTGAAGGAGCTTCGGAAGCAACTTGCCGAAGTTCAGAAAACCAAAGACACTCCGGGAAAGAAGGCATCCCCTTTTTCTGCGGAAATTCTTAGTGAAAAGGCTGATCCCACCAAGAAGTTGCCCCACATCGAAAGTTATGATGGATCGGGGGACCCTTACGACCATAGTCAGGCATTCGACCGACTTATGGACTATTATGACTTTAGCGATGCAGCTAAATGCCATACGTTTGTCACAACGCTCAGAAAAGATGCCCGACAGTGGATGGGGACCCTACCCTCGGATTCTATCTCGTCCTGGGAAGATATGTGCAGTAAATTTCATGCTCGTTTTGGGAGCAACAGAAGAAGAGGAAAGCCAACTGGTTCATTGGCTCAGGTCCGACAGTCCTCTAACGAGTCTTTGGGCCAGTACGTGAAACGATTCCGTGAAGCAGTTGGCCAAGTGGCAGATCTGAATGATCTACAGGCTGTAGGACTGTTTCAGAATGGTTTAGATCTGGTTAAATCGGAAAAATTGGTGAAGAAACTTATGTTTAACCATCCGAAGAGTCTCGCCGAAGCCTTTGACAAAGCCGAAGGTTATATCGTGGTAGAAGAAGCCATGGACAGTCTCAAACGTCCTTCGGATCGGTTCAAAGACACAGATAGAGATAAGACCGATGCGGACCAGAAGAGACCTGAAGGGAATAAAGATCGCCACGAAGGCGGATCGAAGAGATACAACAATTGGAGGCAGGGTGGAGGACGTTCGTCCGCTCCACCTCAAAGGGTAAACAGAGTTTACACAGCACTTAACACAGATAGGGCTGTTATCTTGGACCAAATCAAAAACCAACCTATCTTTGAACCGCCTCGAGATAACATCAAGCCCGGAAAAGGTAACCCTCGCAAGTATTGTGATTATCATCAAGCCTCAGGTCACGATACGAACGATTGTGCCAGCTTAAAAGAGTTTATCGAAAGAAAGATACAGGGGGGATCTTTAGTTCAGTACATAGCTGCCAGAGATAATCAACAGCAGGGTCAGACACCCATCCAGGCGGCTCAACCAGTTCAGCTGACGTTACCGGCTACGGGACAACCAGCCAGGCATGTGATCGATGTCATCACCGGGGGGACTTCTGGAAAGCTAGTTGGGAGGAAGCGCCGAAGCCATTTGGATTCGGTCATGTCGGTGGCGGGTACCTTCCCGAAGACCGATAGACCTTATCCGAACACGGTAATCTCTTTTACTGATGAGGATTACCCTTCGGAAGCCATCGAACCACACGAAGGATCATTGGTACTAACTGCACAGGTGGGTTCGGTGGACATGAAAAGAATGATGGTGGACAATGGATCTTCTGTTGACATCCTATATGCTCATGCTTACCAAAGAATGAATCTGGAAGGACAGAAGATGGAAATAGGGCAAGAGGCTCCTCTTTATGGTTTCAGCAATGATCCGGTTAAGGTGGCCGGGACTATTGAACTACCGGTCATATTTGGAACAGCCCCCCAACAGGTAAAATTATCTGTAAATTTTATGTTGTGCACGTCGATTCTGCTTATAATGCTATCTTGGGGAGGCCCACTTTAATTGCTCTGCAAGCTATAACATCAATACCCCATTTCAAAATCAAATTTCCCACTGCTCATGGGGTCGGTGAGGTGAAAGGAGATCTGGACCTGGCCAGAAGGTGTTATAGAAATGCCGTTATCACTTCGGGAGTGGGGGTATCAAAGCAGCAGCAGACCATGGCGATTGAGGTCGAACCCTTCACCGAAAGCAGTTCAGAACCGTCGGTCACACCAGCTGAAGAGACAGAAGAAATAGAGCTCATTCCTGGCAAAGAGAACAAAACAGTGAAAATAGGTTCGAGCTTGCCGGAACCTCTCCGGACGAACCTCATAGAGCTCCTGAGATGTTTTGTCGATATTTTTGCATGGGAACCTCAGGACATGCCAGGAGTAAGCAGGAACATTGCGGAGCATCGATTGGAGGTGGACCCGTCAAAGAAGCCAGTGCGGCAGAAGAGGAGGATTTTTGCACCAGAGCGTCAACGGATCATTGATGAGGAAATTGCAAAATTGTTGGCAGCTGATTTCATCTTTGAAATCGACTACCCGCAATGGATGGCTAATGTGGTTCTAGTCCAGAAGCACAATGGCAAATGGCGAGTCTGCATTGATTATAGCGATCTGAACAAGGCCTGTCCAAAGGATTTCTACCCGCTACCCCACATTGATCAACTCATTGATGCCACTTCGGGGTATGCTCTTTTAAGTTTTATGGACGCATTTTCTGGGTATCATCAGATCTCCATGTGTAAAGAGGATATACCGAAGACGGCGTTCATTACGCATCGTTCGGTATATGCCTACAAGAAAATGACTTTCGGCCTTATTAATGCCGGAGCCACATACCAGAGAATGATGAACCATATTTTCAGACATCAGTTGGGTAGAAATATTGAAGTTTATGTAGATGATATGATTGTCAAGAGCATGTTGGTACAAAAACATTTGGATGATTTGGAAGAATGCTTTCTGACCATTCGCCAACACAACTTGAGGCTGAATCCGACTAAGTGCACTTTCGGTCTGGGTTCTGGTAAATTTCTGGGTTATCTTGTCAGCCGAAGGGGAATCGAAGCCAATCCGGAGAAGATTCAAGCGATCCTGGACATGAAGACTCCTCAGTCATTTAAAGATGTTCAACGTCTGACTGGAAGGATTGCAGCTTTGCGGAGGTTTATGTCCAAGTCAGCAGAAAGGTGTTTACCGTTCTTCAACACATTGAAGGGGCCGAAGAATTCAAAAACATTCCAATGGACTTCAGAATGTGAAGACGCCTTTCAAAGCATCAAGTCCTATTTATCTTCGGCGCCTTTGCTAGTGAAACCCGTCCCTGCCGAGCCTCTATATTTATACCTCGCAGCTAGTCCGATGGCAATAGGAGCTGTTTTGGTACGAGAGGTTGGAGGCAAACAACATCCGGTTTATTATGTGAGCCATGTCCTCCGAGATGCTGAAACCAGATACCCAAACATTGAGAAGTTTGCTTTCGCTTTAATAACTGCTAGTCGAAAGCTTAGGCAATACTTCCAGGGTAGACTGGTAATAGTATACACGGATCAACCTTTGAAGAAGATTATGAGCAGACCAGAGGTATCAGGGAGATTAGCTGCATGGACGATGGAATTATCTCAATTCTTCATTGAATATCATCCCCGAACTGCCATCAAGGGTCAAGCTTTAGCTGATTTTATGATTGAATGTTCATTTTCTGAAGCTGATGAAGCCGTTGTCGAAGCTGAAGGGTCTGGCAGGGCAGTTGTCGTTCTTCAACAGAAAGATAGTTCGTGGACGCTGTTTGCAGATGGGTCTTCAACTTCAGACGTCAGTGGAGCAGGGATTATTTTGACAAGCCCGGAGGGGTTCAAAGTGCAGCAGGCTATCCGGTTTCAGTTCAAAGCTACAAATAATGAGGCAGAATACGAAGCAGTCTTAGCTGGTTTGCGATTGGCGAAGAGTCTTGAAGTACAAAGAATAGTCATTTTCAGTGATTCTCAGTTAGTCGTTAAACAGTTTTCTGGGGAATACGAAGCCCGAGGTCCAAGAATGATCAAATATCTGAAAGAATTAAAGGATCGGCTTCAATATTTCTCATCCTACGAATTTCAGGGGGTCGAACGTAGCAACAATTCCATTGCTGATGCACTCGCCAAACTAGCCACTACGGATGTTAATGTTTTTGAAGGATCAGTATACCTAGAAATTCTACAACATCCTAGTGTTCATCATGAAGTTGTAACGTGCATTGACCGAACCAACTGCTGGTTGACTCCCTACATAGAATATTTGGCTGATGGCGTCTTACCTTCGGATCGGATGCTCGC
>CM035110.1:84577776-84644024 GCA_020205505.1 Panax japonicus | reverse complement strand
AATTATAGGTTCTTTTGTGCAGATTCAGATCTGGTATAAAGACCATTAACAAGCTTGGAAGGAGCTCCTTAGTTGAAGGGGAGAAAGAAAATATAGAGAGCAAATACAGAGGAGGAAGAGGATAAGATTTTTATGCTGTGTCCAGGGTAAAAGGTTAAATTGTAAACAGGCAAGTCAAGTAGGTTATGTAGGGTCACTAATCGATGGCTCTGATCATGACACGTGGATGATGATTAAACTTTGCCGCTGGATTGACGGTGGAATATATATAGGGGGCGAAGTGTCTTATCCGTTAACAAAGAACCGCAGCCGTAGAAAACGGGTGCATGCAAACTTGGACCGGTGGGCCCGACGTGGCGAGAATTTGGAGAGAAATATATTAACGGGAGAAATAAAGAGTGAGAGATACGAGACATAGTGGGGAGTAATACTATAGTGGTATGATTATGGAACGCACTGGTGTAAGAGGAATCTCATGATTTTAATTGCACGGCTTGATCTGATGGATCGGTTGTGGGGACCACACAGTAGGGAAAATTAAAAATTATTGAGGAATGAAGCGATGTGAAATGTTAATTAATCATGACATCCTGACCGTCCAATCAATTGCGACTGTTTACGTTGTTCTTGTACTTTCTATCCGGGTAAAAAATGTTGGGTAAATTTTTAAATAATTTTAAAATATAAAAATAAATGAAAATTTTTATAATTTAAAAGAGTAAAAATATTAGCAACTCCGTTCCAAAATTAAAAATATAATTTAATTTTTTAAGTCAAACGACAATGTATTAAACCATTGGCATGACTAAAAAATTTAGAATTAAAATAAATTTTGCGATTAATAGCTTTTATTTATATTATACAGTTATAATAATTCTATCAATTAAAATTAAATAAATTAATATCAATTTAAAATTTAATATATTATCATTTGACATCAAAAATTATATCTCTAATTTTAAAAATAAAAATATATAAAAATCTAATATAGAAATCAGGGAATTGTAATAGTTATCTCAAAATTGATCCTCCTTGTCATGGATATTATGGATTATTAATTTCTTTTAATTCAAAGTTTACATCTCCGTAAAAATGCAGGCTTTGCCAGTCACTTGTTTTAGATATTTTATTATTTAAAGTATATATAAATATATTATATATTATTCATGTAATTAAAAATTATATTAATTCAGTTGATAACAGAAGACCTTGATATTAGAAGGGATAATAAGAGAGAGGCCTTCACTTGTAAGTTGTAACCAACATTAATATTGGTTCTCTCATATGTAAATATTTTTCCATGAGGGATAATTTTAAAAATATTATAATTAATTTTTCTGGATTATATAAATGATAAATAATTTTAAAAAAAATAAATCATTTAAAATGTAATAGTATTATGAAACGAAGAGAGTATTTCATTAACAAAACACCCATGTTCAGGAGAAAAAAAAATTAAAATATTACTTTATCTGTTTAAAATCAGAGATATAATTTGAAACGACCGTATGTTAACTTTAAATTTTATATGGCTCATAAAAATGTAGAATGAAATAAATTTTGTAATTTATAATTTTTGTTATACACTAAATAATTACTCCCTCGATTCTAAATTTAGAGATATAATTTGATTTTTGAGATCAAACGATGACATATATATTAAACTTCAAATTTATGTGAATTTATTTAATTTTAGTTGATAATAATTATAATTGTATAGTATAACAAAAACTTTTCAAATTTAATATAATCACAAAATTTGAAATTTATTTCATTATAAACTTTTATGAGTCATACCAATTTTAAAATTTAACACATTCTCATTTAATATCAAAAGTCAAATTATATATCTAACTTTAAAATAGAGAGGGTTTAATAATTATATTAATTAAAAATAAATGAATTTATATTAATTTTAAGTTTATTATGTTGTTGTTTGATTTCAAAAGTCAAATTGAATCTTTAAATTTATAACCGATGAAGTAAAAAATGACATGGGATTCCGTACCACAGTTTGGTTATGGACACGTCCGAAGAGATCTAGACCGTCTATATATATATATATATATATATAATATATATATATATATATATATATATATAGGGAGATAATCCGTGGAAAGCGTAGTTATTAGTACTGTTTGAACTAACGCTCATCCAGCCGTTCAATATTAGAGTTAATGGCCCAGATGAATGCCCAGCCGCTAGAGGGAGTAGCGGCCAGCAATAATTAAAAAATTCTCTCTGCTGGCCGCTAGAGGGAGTAGCAGCTAGTCAAAACGTCGTCGTTTTGACTGGCCGCTACTCCTCTAGCGGCCAGCAAAGAGGATTTTTTAATTTGCCCATGGCCCAGCCGCTAGAGGGAGTAGCGACCAACAAAAAAATTGGCCAATTACTGATTATTCTAATTATTCTCGTACATGCTACTTATTAATTAGTAAAATAAAATAATAAAAAAATTATAAATATAATTATAAGGATAATCAATAATTATCTTTATACTTATCCTTATACTTAGTAACAGATTATCCTTATACATATTACTTATTAATCAGTAAAATAAAATAATAAAAATTATAAATATAATTATAAGGATAATCAGTAATTATCTTTATACTTATCCTTATACTTATTAACAAAATAAGTATGTATAAGAATAATTATTGATTATCGTCTTATGATTTTTAATTATAAATAAGAAATAGTGATTGAATTTATATAGTTGAGTAGGAATATAATATAAATTTAATCACTATTTTCTATTTATAATTAAAAATTATAAGACGATAATTGTTAATTATCCTTATACATATCTTATTTTATTAATAAATATAAGGATAATTACTGATTATACTTATAATTTTTATTATTTTATTTTACTAATTAATAAGTAGCATGTATGAGAATAATTAGATAATCAGTAATTGACCAAATTTTTTTGTTGCCGCTACTCCCTCTAGCGGCTGGGCCATGGGCTAAATTAAAAAAACCTCTTTGCTGGCCGCTAGAGGGAGTAGCGGCCAGTCAAAACGACGACGTTTTGACTGGCCGCTACTCCCTCTAGCGGCCAGGTAAAGAGGATTTTTTAATTTATTGCTGGCCGCTACTCCCTCTAACGGCTGGGCATTCATCTCAGCCATTAACTCTAATATTGGACGGCTAGATTAGCGTTAGTTCAAACAGTGCTAATAACTAACGCTTTCCACGGATCATTTCCCATATATATATATATATATATATATATATATATATATATATATATATATATAGATATATATATATATATAGATATATATATATATATATATCGGGCCAACCGGAATGCTTGATTATTGATTAATAAATTTAGTATCGGTTGGCGGATCAGATTTATTAATTTACTAGCGATAACCCGTGCCTAAAGGCACGGCGTAACGAAAAATTAGATTAAAATTCGAAAAATCTATAATTTTATCTAAAGACACATACCACCACAACAATTAATACATTCTCAATCATCTAACCACCAAAATATCGAGCTAGATGGTACTAATTTCAAGAAATTTCGGCAGAGTTTCTTTTAAAAATAGATATCCAGAAATTCTAAACCTGTCTACAAAACATACAATCATCAATACATATCCAAAACACCAAAAAAACCATCATTCCATACCCAAAAATCATCATAACCATGTATAATTAGTTAACTTTACAAAAGACAGAACACAAAAAATATAAACGTGCAGAAAATAAAGAAACAACATGTTGCATAAGACTCATTACTTTACAGCTTACACCAAGTATTCTTTACAGCTTACACCAAGTATTCTTTACAGCTTACACCAAGTATCCTTCAATGTATACCTAAAAATATTTGAAATATAAAAATTATCGAAATATGTGAGTCAAAATAAAACAACTATAAATCCGAAACATAAGAACCCTTACTTTACCCTGAATTATCTAAAAAAAATAAGCACACCAATTTATATGTAGTGGGAGGAATGATTTAGATTGATATAAGTAACACTTTGATGTAGTGGGAGGAATGATTTAGTTATCCTGTTTTGTGATATCCAGAGGCTGGTTCAGGATGCAGAGAGGGAGTTGAAGAATTACTTCTATATATGTATGTACCCTCAAGGCTCAAACAAATATGGCTTATTATCCTGAAGGCACTGTATAATTCAAAAAAAATAATAATAAATTATGAACACAAAAAATTGAAATGTGAATTATTTTGCGGCGACATGTGATGTCTAGTTTCCTTAAGTCTTTGTGTGTTGTCACAGAGAATGATAGACCTTCATTAGTCACTACCATGCATTTCCTTAAACTTAGCTCCCTCAATGAAATACACCAATTTACAATGGATTTCAGTCCAGAACATGTAACCTGGCAACCATCTAATTTGATTGATTGCAACATGGAAAGGTTTTGCAAACTCTTCGCAAAAGCAAGAGTCACCTGAACCACCATAAACTGAAATCTATAAGCAAAAAGAAAATCATTCACTACTGGAAGGCATAAGAGTTGAGAGACTTACACGAGAGCCATATGCTAAGGTAAGTTGTCGTAGAGATCCAACTTCATCAATGAGAGAAGACAAATCCACATGAATTGCATTATCACAACTTAACAATATTGAGGGTCTGTTTAGAAAATATAGGTTCATTAGCAATCCAGCAAACAGTAGATGAAGCAGATTGAACGAATCAATAAGTTTGACATTTGCTAGGATGGTTCCCTGATCTATCTCTTACGAAATAAAGAAACACGTGACCAGTAAGATAATATAAATTCTGTTACAATTTTTACATGTACAACAGTACAACAAACTTTATATTTCATAAATCCATTTACTTCATATTATTTCTGATATCGCACCTCTAATATGCAAATAAAAAAGAGAGCATGATAAAAAGACTTCATATTTCATAAATCCATTTACTTTTACAAATATGGTTACCTGTAACGTCTTGAACCCATGTTTAAGGGCTGCTAGGCTATCATCATCAATACCAATACATCCTTCTAGAACTAAATGTTATAGATTTTATAGTTTTAAGATTTGTGGTAAATATTTCTCTGTGATATGCCCAGGAAGAAAACAAAGAGGAACATGACTACAATAATCTCCAAAAGATATATAACATAATGTACTTGGTTAATGTAAAGATGGATCTTTCTTCCATGAACTTCGTTTAGCTAATTGAATCTATCAAGATCACATAAGACTAAGAAATCTACTTAAATTTTGTCATTACAACTCAGTATTTTGACGGATATCTGGGACTTGCACTGCTCTTTCTTAACAAACGCATGCTACTAAGAGGAGAATTATCTCCTAGTGAAACAAAATCTAGACGCATCATGTACATATAACAACCATCTTGGAATTAGATTAGATTAATACCAGTGGAAGATCTTAAGTAAATTAACTAAGAATGGCTAAGGAAACCAATACATAATTTGGACAATATGTTAGCAGGTTAAAAATCAAATTCATGTAGAGCTGCGAAATTCATGTAAGAATAGAGTCGTGTGTGCGTGAGAGAGATGTGTAAAGGTGAGAGTGAAGGGTGAGGAACTCAAAAATATCACCGATAATATAGTGTATATCGCTCTAACCAAAATACGAACATGTTAGATAGCTATTAGATATGATGTGTTAAATAATTTTTATAAATACTTGAATAACGATCAGTACAACATACCGATTGAGTAACCCAATTTTCTTTTCAAGTTGAGCTGCCAATTTTTTGTTTCCCCTTCGTCGAATGTGGAGCAATTCTTAGGTCGTTCAAGTGATTCACATTTGAATTCACCTAGGAAGTACAAAATAAGGCATTAGGTTAGCATGTTCAAAAAGCATAACTTTTTAAAATTAAATTCATAAGAAATATCGCTCTCATAATAATACCACAACACAACATTTATACTCGATGATGGTATGGAGTCGTGTGTGCGTGAGAGAGAAATGTAAGAGTGAGCGTGAGACTGAGACTGAGGGGTGAGGAACTCAAAAATATTACCGACAATTTAGTGTATAATGCTCTAAATAATTTTTATCAAATGATAAACAATGATTAGTACAACATACCGGTTGATTAAACTAATTTTCTTTTCTAATAGAACAACCAATTTTTTCTTTCCCCTTCATTGAAGATGGAATAACACTTAGGTTATTCAAGTGATTCACATGTGAATTCTCCTAGGAAGTACAAAATAAGACATTAGTCAAAAAAATGCAAACTAATATCAAAATAAAATTTTTTAACAATACCAGTAGTGTTACCTTATCCATATGTAATTGATTAAGCACACATTCAGACAAAACATTGACAGGTGTGTTGTTATTATCACTTAGATCAAACTGTAAGAGCAAACTTAATAAATTAAACATGAGCAAATGAAGCTGCCAATATCATGACAAAAATTTAACATTTGATCAAAACTATGCGTAGTTTCAAAAATACATTCAATACTATTGTTCCAAATACTATTATCCATTTTTTTAATTTTGTTTTAATATATATTTATACTATAGATTGTTCTGTAAGAGAGGAATTCCCTCAATTTTGATGATAGTTGAGGTTTCAAACTGTTGGAAGTTGAATCAGAATAAAAAATTGAGTTTATTTTCTTGACATCTTATGTTTAACTTCTTTAATTAGTGTCATTTTTCATTAAGAATAATGTCCATGAAAAGGATTTCAACGAATTTAATTTTCTGGAAGAAAACAAAAAGAACAGGCAAATATATAGGAATCTATGTGACAAGGTTTAAGTATTTGGAGCCAATCAAGTGCCTGGATACAGCTCAGTCCAATCAACCTAACATAACATAACGGATAATGTGATTCCCAGTTTAATAAGTCAAGCTAATAAATCATAGTCATTAAGCGTTGGGAGGCACATGAAAGTGAGGAATTCAGTATTCAGATGAATTCAATTCGATACATCAGAAGGAAAGAAACAATAAAAAAATAAATTTAAAAGTTTCTTCACATAAATAGTTGTCAAGTAATAGACTTAATTCAAAGTTCAAAGCATTTCTTAAGCAAGTGTAATTAAATATAATATTAGATATAACTTTATCAACACTAACTCTGATTAATTTTCATCTAACTTACCGTGTTAATCAATAAGAAATTCAAAATGAATGGTATCATTCAAATAGTGAAAATTAGACACCATGACACTTAATCATCATGAACACGTGCATCTAATGGTACTGTTTGAGTTACTAAACCCTATTATTTAATAATGGAATACTAACTGTAATAATTTATAAGAGCATGTGATTAGAGAAAAAACTTTTTTCTTAAGGTGGTAGTTCTAATTGAAGTAGCTTTTAATTATAATTAAAGTAGCTTTCAAACATTAAACCCACAACAACACATAAAAATGAACAATACAGAACAAACAACATTATTCTTCTTGTAATCTAATTTGATTTTTCTGAGATTACTTCAACATTCATATAATTATATAATTCTAAAAGCTGTAAAATATTTCATAACAAATAGCTAGGAGAAGTGAACCAATTACAGTAGTACAAAAATATACTTTTAGTGACATCTATGGTATATTCCCTCTGTTCGAAAATTAGATATATATTTTGACTTTACTTTCTCTAGTTGATTTACAAAATCCTAAAATTATGATTTGTTTAAGTTTTGAAAACATCAAAATTCGATATACCTTTAATGTCAGAGCAGGGGAGTATTTATTTTAAAGTCAATACAACTGGCTGTTCAATCTAAGTATATTTTTCATCTTATGAAAGGCCTCCATTTGAATTCTAATTTTTTTCACATTTTAAAGGGGTAAAGGGGTAACATGCGAAAAACAATATGAAAAATTTATATCTTTTCCAACTTTCAAGTTGGAGAAACCTCCATAGACAGTCAAATAGGGTTTAAAGATTTCACCACAAGTTTAACTTTGGTGAAGTTTTAGTTCTGATATAAGACTATTATCTTAAATTATGTCTTTTAAGCCAAAACATTTTGGGATTGAAGGATATACAATTAATAACCTAAGGTACTATAAATAATATCTAATTTAAACATAAGCAAACTTGGTAGAGCCCTATATTGACATTTTAAATACTAAACTCTTATCTAAATGTAATGCAATACAAATTTAAATCATGTTCATTGAATTGTGAACTTTTTCCAATATAGACGTTTTGATTCACACTTAAAGTTACCAAATAGATGATAACTTAGTATAGCTTGTAACTAATAGCAAGATATCTTGATTAAGGAAAGAGAAAGTGCAAGAATAGCTTTATGCCTTCAAGAATAATACCACAATCAAATAATATCAAATACATAAATTAAAAATTCTCTTATTAGATGAATCATACATGTCCTTATATTTCATACTCAAATCACCATGGATTTGAGTCTGAATGATGTCTTCAACTACTTCTGCAAACAAAAGTAAAAACTCCACATTTTCTTTTTCAACACTAAGAGTGCAGGACTAACAGTAATTCTGCAATCACTATGTGTATTTATCATAAATAACATCTTACGTCTCTTTGCATATGCAACTTAACCAAGTTTGGAAGTTTCCTAATAAGAAAACTTGAACTTAGAGGCATACTCTAACTTAAAGTAAAAAGAAAAGGAATCTAAATTTTTACTTGGAAATATCAAATCCTGAAACATCAATCTTTCATGAATACTTCAAGAACCTATTAAATAAAAAAGAACACAAAGACTAAAAATAGAACTTTTAACCCTGCCATAAAAATGAAACCCATAGTCACATAAGAGAAAAGGCGGTGGCAAACACATTTATGAAAACTCATACAATCTAAATTAAAATACTAAGTATCTTTTGTTTTGTTTTATATTATAGATTCCTAAGATAAATACCAAGCATATTGACTGAATAAATATTAAGCATCTTATGAAATAACGATAATTTATAATAAGTCATTGTTAAATAAATAGACTGACAATATAGCATAACGATTAGTACAGTAACTACCATTGAATTAGAGAGGTGTTCATGTGCAACCTACTTTCAATTATTTGTACTCTTTGAAATTCATATTATAAATTAATATGGAATTCAAGGTGAAAAGAAAAGTTCTTATCAAAAGCAATAATCAAAACAAATGAATGTATGTAATGGAGGTGTACATGTTTCTCTTCCTATCGGCATTTTATCGAACACGTAATATGCAAGATACAATCGTTTGCATATTATATTGTAACTGTGACGCCCCCAAAATAGGTATACATCACCTATTCTAAGTCGCCAAATACATGGTACAGAATACAAATACAATCTTTAATATACAACAAGAAAGCTGTGAGTTTTAATACAAATATTATCTTCTAGACAATATCCACACTCAGAATAAGTCCTCAATACATTTATTGTCACACTATTTAACAAAATAGTGAGAACTACTAATACTAACATCTGGATCGTCATTCCGTTCCCCGACTAGTCCCGGCTACGTTCTCATTTCCTAAAGAGAACAGTGAAAGAAAGTGTGAGCTCAACTAGCCCAATAAGAAATATTATGACTAAGATAATACATAATAAATTATCATTAGTCTTCAACAGTGTTAAATTGATAAAATATAATAGACATCAAGTTTAACTGCAGCGGAACATGCAATCCATTAAAAGAGTCAAGTAGAGAATAAAATCTACTATCTTTTATAATTTAAAAGGTTTTTCATCACTTTTATCGCTGGGACTCAGCTTAATAAATAATCCACATCATCCCTGCACTACGGCCAAGGATATTCATTAATATCACAACTATAAATTATCCATGCACTACGGGCCAAGGATATCCGTGTATTCATCAATGGTCATGATCATGCCAACAACTGTCCATCAATGCACTACAGGCCAATGAGGACTTTTACCACATCATTTGTAACATTACGGTTATGATTACACTGAATAATCCCTGGTCATAATCATACCAAGTCCATCTATACACTACAGGCCACAGATGACTTTCAACAAAATATAAATATGAGGATGATGACAATGATATAAGAATTCAATAAAACAAGTTCAAGAATTAATTTATTCAGGAACTAATAACGTCCAAATTGTCAACATGATACTTCTTTATAAACTAAAATTTAAGAATGCTCAGAAGAATATTTTCACGAAAAGATACTGGATGAAGTGCAAATATCAATGATATTCCACCAATTTCATAGAGTATAGAAGTCAAAACTTTAACCAACTGAGTATAATAAAGAATGGAATAACAAAAGAAATCACCATGCATGCGGTACTTCGCATAGACAGGTTATTCCAACAGAATAATAAATAACGAAACCAGGTCAGGCGTAATACGCACCGACAGGATATTCCAATAGAATAATAAAGAATGAAATAACAACAGAAATCACCATGCAAGCGGTACTTCGAATAGACAAGTTATTCCAACAGAATAATAAATAACGGAATCAGGTCCGGCGTAAAATGCACAGACAGGATATTCCAACAGAATAATAAAGACAGAATCAGGTCTGACGTATAACGCACAAACAGGATGTTCCAACAGAATAATAACGAATGGAATAATCGAAGTTCTCTTCATGAATATGAAAAAAAATACCCCTTACTGTAAAAGAAGTGTATTCCGACTGGTAGGGCGAGGATATTCTTTAAGAAAGTTATCACTACGCTGAAAGCTTCTTAAAACTCTAAAGAAATATGTTCAAGATTATAGAAGAAAATTTTCTCTGAATTTCTGGTGTGATTTCAATTCTAATTAAGCATCCTATTTATAGGAGAATTGAAGGGGTACTGTTTAGAAAATATCACGGACGCAATAATTTTATAAATCACGGATGTCCTTTGCAATAATCGGTGCTTGAATTTCAAAGCCATTATTGAGTAAAACAAATATATATATATATATATATATAACACATGATTTTAACAAAACCATCCATAATTCATCCACCTATCACTATCATCAAAACATTTTCCCACCATTAATTCAACTTACACACACGGTACACACACACACACATTTTCCAATACTACCCCAACAAGTCCCTTTCATATATATATATATATATATATATATATATATATATATATATATATATATACTCTACCGATTATTTTAAAAAATGGATAAATGGGGATCCAAATAATAAGTAAAAGTTTACAACAAATTCTTCATAAAATTTCTTAAATATTTTTAACAACATTTATCATCATTATTATAATTCACAATATTAATCGACCAGGTCGTTCCCAGAAAAGAGGGGGCTTTTCAATAAGGATTTCTCCCTATTGGCGCGCAATTAGATGACCAAAACTCTCCTTGGCAAAACTTTTAGACATCGTTAATATTGCAAATAATAATATTAATAACTCTGTCATCTCAATTATTAATTTAATAATATATAAAATATCGACAATAATTGAATCAAATAACGTGAGATACTATGCAACAATTACTGAAACCACGTGACTTCTCACGTAAGCATTAATAATCAATACCGTGTGCTACTATGCAACCACGTGTATTACTGTAATTTTACTACCGAGTAGTTCAACAGTATTAACGGTAAAACTTTCGCCGTTATTTTCATAAAAATATTTTTGTCGTTTTCTTCATCCGACAATAATTCCGTTGTGGGGTCCACCAATGATTGCGCCGTCGTACGAATATTCCCTGTTTAAAATTAATATTCCTAGACCAATCGAATACTCCCTTCGTCCCAGGATAAAAGTCCTGGTGGACTTTTCACGCATATTAAGAAGATGAATAAAATGATAAAATTGTCCATAATAATGTCATTAAATATGGAGAGAGAATTAGAATAAGAAAAGTATGAGATATTTAATGCTACGGGCATAATAGGAAAAAATGTGTAAAAGTTTGGTTATTAAAAGAAAGTGGACATTTAACATGGGACAACCCAAAATAGTAATAAGGACTTTTATCCTGGGACGGAGGGAGTATTATATAACAACTTGCGTACTTTGCAAAATTTATAAATATTACCCACAACTATAACATTATATCAAATTTATTCCATAATATTCAAATATGATATTTATAGAAAATACAATTTTATTCATAAAAGTTGGGGTCTTACATGCATCACTCATTCTCACT
The DNA here is from genome assembly GCA_020205505.1 of Panax japonicus. Taxonomy (NCBI): domain Eukaryota; kingdom Viridiplantae; phylum Streptophyta; class Magnoliopsida; order Apiales; family Araliaceae; genus Panax; species Panax japonicus. The sequence goes on along the minus strand of CM035110.1, from coordinate 84,631,906 downwards.
CGTTCAGTTGTTTTTTCTTTCAGCTTAGATTCCAGCTTTATCGTCTTATACTCTGCCAAAGAGTGCTTCTGTTCAAGCATCACATATCGGGTAACACAAGCTTGAATTGATGCATCCTTTTACTCCACGACCTCATGCCGTTCTTCAGCCTGCTCTTCTAACTCATGAATTCGATTTTGCAATTCTAAATTTCGATCATAAAATTCTTCTAACAAATTCTTCTCAGGTACCTCTTCTTCCTCTTCTTCCTATTCTTCCTCACTCTCAGTTGCTACCTCTGTAACTATCTCGGGTGCAACTATCAATTCTTCACTCACAACATAGATATCTGTAATTTCTTCTTCGCCTGACATCACATTATATTGGTTGGTGATTAGAGGTATCTCCACAATCTCATTCACTCCATTGTTAACGTTCTCAGCTGACATTCTTAAAAACTGCCATAAAACAAGGGTTAATTAAACAAATTAACATATCACATAATATCCCTATATTATGACTGACCAACAATTAAGCTTAGGTAGGACACACTAGCGAAGGATTTACTCATCTATCCCCTCCTAGTTCTATTTTTACATCTCAGCCAGGGATCATATCCCTAAGCTTTGATACCAACTGTGACGCCCCCAAAATAGGTATACACCACACCCATTCTGAGTCGCCAAATGCATGGTACAAAAAGCAAACTAAAACTTCAATAATACAATTGTCGTGCAAAATACGACAACACATACTGTGAGTTTAAATACAAATATTGTCTTCTAGACAATATCCACACTCAAATAAGTCCTCATTATAATTATTCATACACTATTTTACAAAAATAGTGAGGACTGCTAAAACATCTTTCTAGAACCATCACTCCATACCCCGACTCGATCCTGCTATGTTCTCACCTCCTAAGAAGAAAAATGGAACAAAAATGAAAAGGGTGAGCTCAACTAGCCCAGCAAAGAATATTATGACTAAGATAATACACAACAAATTATCATTAGTCCTCAACAGGGAAAAAATCTGATAAAATATAATAGACAACAAGTTTAGATCAACAAATGCAGGGGAAACAACAATCCATTAGAAGAGTCACGTAGAGAATGAATTCTACTATCTTCTAAGATTTAAAAATTCATCATTAATATTTTATCCATGTAACCACAATCAATATACATCTTTAATCAAATATTCATCTTTGCACTACAGGCCAAAGATATTCATTTATATCACCAGTTGGTCATGTTCATCTCAATACCTGCTCATCTTTGCACTACGGGCCAAAGATATTCATTAGTTAATCTTTCATCTTTGCACTACAGGCCAAAGTTATTCAGTAATATCATCATTTAAGACTGAGGATGATGAAAAATATTTTAAAGAAAACGAATCTAATGAGACAGAAGGACAAATATTAGGGGTTCCTATAACAGTTTATCCAAGATCAATAATACTTCATAATAACCAATTGTGAAGAAGAATTCAAAAATAACGATCAAAACAGGGATACAATCAAAGATGGTAGCCAAAATAGACATTTTGGACAAAAAAGAAAATTTTCAATTTTCGATGAATAGTGTTGTATTTATAAATAGTAACCTCGACACAAAAAGTTCTAAATTTGATTAAAAAGTTCACCAATATTTCGGCATAATGATATTGAAGAAAATAATATCATTTAAGAAGAAAATAACATCCCTTACCTCAAAGAAATAATACTTCGGAATGAAAGGTCGGAAGTGATGCTGAATGAAACTTGTACTGAACAGCAACTCTCAAAGTATCTAAATACTTACAAAATACGCTCGATAATATAGAGAGGGAAAGAGAGAAAGCTTATTTTTTGGTGTGATTTTCAATTATAACTTAGCCCTCTATTTATAGGAAAATGTTAGCACGCCGAAGCAGACTTGTCCTGCTATCTTATGGCTTTACCTGCTACTATTTCCACCCACCACATTTGAAATAAAATTCAGCACATTTCTTCACCAACCATAAGTGGGGCCCACTCAATTCTAGAATTTTCCATCAAAATTATTTATAAACCTAATTTCCGAATCAGTCACCTCTTAAAATTCATACAAATCATACATTCATTTTTAACGATTCAAAATTTGTAGACATATACTCAACTTATATATGTATAACATATCCAAAAATCACAATGATCCAACGGTCGGATTAAAAATTATAACTCACGCAATATATCATAAAAATACTGATTTAATTTTTTAATACCTCCATTTAGACAAAAATACTGATAAAATACCTCAACATTAATTCTTTCATTTATAACCACATAAATAAATTCATCATTTATATCCACATCAAATAAATATTTTCTTATCATATAAATAAATAATTAATTATTTACAAATAATATTACAGAATCACAATTATGACAACCAAGCCGTTCCCAAGAAAGAAGGGCTTTCCAATAACGATTTCTCCTTACTGGTGCGCAATTAGGTGACCAAACCTCTCCTTAGACAGAACTTTCTAGACATTGCCAATAATGTTATCTAACAATATTATTCAAATAATATGAATTATTGATCTGATAATGGGAAATACTGTGTAGTGATAATTATTGAAACAATAATAATATACAATATCAACGCAGTAATTATTGAATCAATAAAATAAAATATTGAACAGTAACTACTGTAACAATTATTGAGTAGTGTCTTCTTACGTACGAATCAATAATTAAAGAATACTGTGCAATACCGTGTGCTACTGTGCAACCACGCGTATTACTGTATTTTAACCACCGGGTATTTCAACAGTGTTAAAGGTAACAACTACGCCGTTATTTATAAAAACTCAAACTTGTCGTTTTCTTCATCCAATAGTTATTCCGTTATGGGGCCCACAAATGACTGCGCCGTCGTACAGATATTACCGACAAAAAGAATATTCCACGACCAAACGAATATTCCCCGACAGAAATGAATATTTTACAATCACTTACTTATTTTATAAAATTTGCACATTTCACTCATAACCAAAATATTATATCAAATTAACTCCTTATTATTTCAAGATAATGAATAGAGAATATTCAATTTTATTTATAAAAAGTTGGGGTCTTACAATGCGAGGCTCATAAGTTGTTTGGGTTGCCCAACTGTCAAGCATTGGCTCATAATTTTAATCAATTTCGATGTCACATACTCTTTTAAGTTGTTTGGGTTGCCCAACTGTTAAACCAATTTTGTTGGAATGTTAAACCAATTTATTAATTATACATTGCATAGAAAAGAGAGAGACAAGAGAGTGATGTGTTATGTAACGTTGATAACCAAACCTTCGTACCAAGGTAACCAAACTTTTATATCAAGGTAATCAAACTTTTATACTAAGGTAACCAATCAACCTCCACACCTGCAGTATGAATTGGTTACCTTGGTTTGAAAGTTTGGCAACCAACTACATGAAGGTTTGGCTACCAACTGCATCACATTCAAAATAAATTGGTAACTTAATAAAACTGAATTGGTTACCTTGGTATGAAGGTTTGGCTACTCACTGCATGAAGGTTTGGCTACCAACTGCATCACATTCAAAATAAATTGGTAACCTAATAACACTGAATTGGTTACCTTGGTATGAATGTTTGGCTACCAACTGCACTATGAAAAAACTACAGGTGTGGATGTGGATTGGTTACCTTTATATGAAGGTTTTGTTACCTTGATATGAATGTTTGGTTATCTTGGTGTAAAAGTTTGGTTACCAACTGCACTATGAAAAAACTGAAGGTGTGGAGGTGGATTGGTTACCTTGGTATGACGGTTTGGTTACTTTGGTATAAAGGTTTGGTTACCAACTACACTATGAAAAAATTGTCGTGGAGGTGGATTGGTGACCTTGGTATGAAGGTTTGGTAACCTTGGTATGAAGGTTTGGTTACCTTGGTATGAATGTTCGATTACCAATCTCTTCTATTAGTTACTGAAACTCTCATTTTAAGACCAAAATAATATTAATTATTAGTATATGTTTAAGAAAATAAATAAGAAAAGAACATAATAATATTTAGAGTTCAAAAGAAATACCACATAGGTACTTTAAAGCCAAAGCTCTAATGGTTTTGATTCATGTCATTCTAATTTTTCCTTTCTACTACTAAAAGTGAATGCCCTGCATTTTCTTTTCAACCCACGAAGGCGATAACACTGGATTCATTTCACACACTGCAGTTTCTGATTGTTGATAAATCGTCATTGAATTCTCCAAATTTGTCTTCTCGAAAAACTTTCCTTCATATTTTTACTGTGCCTTCGGAGGAGCAAGTGAAGAGAGAGAAGAAAGAGGATAAAAAAAAGAGAGAGAAACAGGAACAAAGATCAAAAATGAGTCTGTAATGTTTGAATGTATTTGAATAAAAAAATAATAATTAATGGAAATATATAAGGGAGATTTGCCATGTCAGACCATCAATACTAATCCCCTAAATTAAGGAATTCTAATTACACTAAAATTGTAAATAAATATGGGAAAATGTATTATTTTTGTAATTATTTTATGGATGCACCATTATTATAATTATTTTTAAAAATGTACTAAAATATGTAATTAATCCTATATTTTACATATACGGGTGTTGGGACCACTAAAAAGTAAAAAAAAAATCCAGCTTTGTCTTATCAATTCTCTCTGAAGGATTTTATAATGGGCCACCAGTTCTATTTTTCTCTTTTATTAAAGAAGTAATATTGTGGTCCTGTTTACATAATAACTCTCGGGCCTGAGGGTATCACATAAAATCTAGTGGCCATAAATCATTGAATGAACTAGTAGTACTTTTGGACTTACTGGACCACTGAAATTCAGTGGTTTGTCCAAATATTTCTGGAGTCATCCATCCCATCTTCTCGAATTAATTTTAGGTAAGAATAATTCTACACGGACAGGCGATGAACTATCTTATCTTGTCAGTTTAATAATCATAACATACAAAGAGAATGAAGTAGTCCAAAAGTGATAGATAGATAGATAGCATTGGAATAAAGGTCTCTTTCTTATTATTTGTTCAATAACCAATTTACTGAAGATTGATGGTAAATTTTCATTAGGTAAAAAAAAAAGGGAGAACCAAGTATAGTCAATTATCAGTTCCAATTTTTTGGAAGAGTATTAATGACAACTTTTTTAAAAAGATCATGGTCCTCTTATAATTCTATCAAATTTTATATATTAATAATACATTTCATAATTATAATTCGACACAAAATTATCGCAAGGCTCAAAAAATTTTGAACCTCAGTGTCTTTCAGTCGGTGTCCCTTGAGCAAGATCTCGAGTTCGAATTCGAAAACTCAATCCCCTTGAGCAAGTTCTAATAATAGAGAAAAAGTTCCCCTTTGTAGGACGGACGGACGGACGGACCGACCGAACTCAATTCCAAATTAGTCAGGGTTGCCTAATACCAAAAAAAATACTAGTATCTCTTTATTGAATAAACTTGAACCACATGCCGAGGTAACAAGGCTGTATTTGTTCCCCAATCATTTTTAAGAATATGTATTCCCAAATCCCATGCTTGCTTGCTTGCAAGGATATGATAAGATTGACAAACTTTATTTAATTTGATTACCCTAATAATAGGAAGTTGCAACATCATTGTGATCATACAATATCATAAAAGTAGTTCCTCAATAATATCAACTATACATCAATATACCAGGCATGATGAGAGAACTTAACTACTACAAAGGCAAAGAGAAATGTATATTAGGAAAAGAAAAAAATAAGGACAAAATTTAAGCATTTTCGACATGACAATTCAACAGTATTAAAGGCTTTCTGTGTCTAATTCTCCTGCAAATACTCGACAAATTCAACTCCTGACGAGCAATAGCCAAAGGATTAGGTCAAGATATCATGACTAGGCAACATTTTTTATGTACAAGGATAGTAAAAAAGAGGGGAGGGGATGGGAAAGTAGCCATACAAACAACAATTTTGAGGATGTATGGAACTACCAGAGGTGCTCTACAGCAATCGGGGAACTAAAGCACTGGAATTGGGTTCCCAAGAAATGTCAGCGCAACCTGTCATAAATTCAACTTTAAGCCTTGAAGCAAAATTATATGTACTACTAATTCCATATTAGTTAATGCTGTCTTAACTTTTTGGATGGAAGTACCATAATGGAAAAAAAACATTGAAATGGGTGTTGACACTTATCAGTTAAGAGATGGGTTCATGGGAACACACCTGTTTGTTAGTCATTCACAAGCAATTTTGGTGTCAAAGCTGCTAAGACAGATGGCAAATGCCTGGAATGCAGAAATCGGATACTGATAATCCATGGTGAACACATCTTTTCCCACTTTTCCAAACTGGAGAACAATGTTCTCAGGCTCTAGCCCAACAGCTCCATTCTCCACACCCGCGACCAGCTGAAAATTCTTCACTGAAGCCACTGTCACCCGCCCATTGAAATTCAGACACCAGCACTGGAGTTGCTCATGCCACCTTGGAGCCTTGTTCTTCAACATCAATCTCCCCTCTTTTTCAGTAGTCAAAGGTCCGGATATTGATTTTGATCTGAAAAATGAGAGAGTTGGAAAGGAATCCACATTGAAATGCATGAATTCAGTTTGTGTTGGGGCCACTCCTCCTGGCTCAATAGCAGACGCAGGGATGGCATCCATGACACAGTGCATCCTTCTTGGACCCCTGTTTTTATAATAAGTAAATTTTTCGTATGAAGTATTAAATTATGAACATCAAAATCACTTATATTTGGTGCATTCATTCTCCAACCATTTAAAAGTATATAGTATCGTTCTTCGCTTAATAAGATCATCCCCAAAAGACCTTTTTATATACAACATTATCCCTATATTTAGCTTGAAAAGAAAAGGCCAAAGTTTTAGAAACTTATGGTACCTAGAACCCAACACATTCAACTCATATGAAATGTGAGAAATCGGATAGTTTCCGACAGGGAATCTTGGGGATACTTGTTTCATACCCACTCTAGAGGATCGGCATTTACTTGGGGCTGCAGCGTTTGGAGGCTGTGCATCATAAACAGTGAACTTGGTCCCCAGAAAGTTAGATCTATGAAATAAAACAGGAGTTTAGCCCATATGATGGTTAAGAAGACGTCATGTGACATGATAAAGACTACCTCAACTTTCCAATGTAGGCATTGCTGCCTTTTGAAATGTCTTCAGCACTTAGAGAAATGATGTAATCGGTGCATGTTGGACGTCTACACTTCTTCGCAGCTAGAAGGAATTTTCCATTATCATTTGAAGCTGCCAAGAGGGTAAGGAGTATACCGTATTATGAAATAAAATGATATGCATAAATGTTCGACAAGAATACAAGCCCTAATCCTTTACAGGATATTCTATTTGAAATTTTGAAATCATACATGTTGTACTGACTCCAACACTGAAAAATATCTAAGAGGTTAATACAGGAACAAGAGGGAGAATAAGGATCATATGTAGGAGGGTTTGCTTTATCCTTTATGTGGTTGGAAAGTTGGAGGGAGGATAAAACATGTAGGATTATACTGTACCTCCATTAAAGTCCGTGCTATTCTGGTCTGGGAGATTAAATAATTAAAAAATTGGGGTCGGGAGAATAATTACTCCAGGGATAAGGGATTTGGGGGGGGGGGGGGAGATAACTATGGCTTTGACTATATTACCTATTTAATTCAATTTAAAAGGCCTATTTGCTATGCTAGCAAGGGAACAAACATAAAAGACACATAATAACAGCGATCCGATGGTTCGATCCAACAAAATGTGTTATTTTCATTAGTTTTTTTTACTCTTTTTGAAAGTTCTACCTAACATGAGAGTAGAAAGAATTCCATATTCATATAAGAGGAAAATATAAATTTGAAGGAATACTTCTGAAAATGTCTACAGTATAATAAATGTGTCGAACAGGCATTTTTTTATTTTGTTAGGCAGTTGTGACCAGACTATTTACTATAACTGAAGAGGCAGGATGTGATGAATTAGACTACCCATGATACCATCTCAATTCAACTTGTTTTAAGTAAATTTAGTCCAAGCTTTAATGACATTTTCAGCTTATAAAGTTAAACGAGTCAAACTCGAATCTAGTTGAGCTCAATAGGTACAACTAACTATCTAAACTTGACTAATTAGTGGGAGATCCACTCAACTCGAGTAACTTCAAAATGCGCTTCACTCAATTATTAAATGAGTTAAGTTCAGCTATGTTTGAAGGAACACGATAGATTTTAAACAAGTCTAGTTTAGGTGAAGTTCAAACAAGCTCGATAAAGTTCATCTCGACTTTAATTAACTTACTACCAGGACAAGCGGTAAAAATGATATAGAGCCTCAAAAATATTGTGCGGATATTGATTGTGTGAATGCTTCACATACTATTTCTTATTTAAAAATGTTTACTTATAGCCATTAATGTATGTCGAAACCCACTTTCTTAGATGCTTATAAGATAATGTCTCCTTTGAACAATGTTGAATAGTGCAACATGCTTCATAAATGAAGTGAAGGTATTATAATCAGAGTGTTCTTGGACTCTGGACCCTTTTCAAGTTATTTCTCTTGTGAGTTTTATATTCTCTTTTCTCGTTAATCAGCCTCTCTTTTGTTTCCGTCTAATCTTCTACATATCTAAGGCAGAATATTAATATTAAAACAGGATGTTGGTATAAGAGAAGTTATCCCCTCACTATCCATCCCCTCATTAATTATCCCCTCACTAATTACACCTCCGTATCTCATGTGTTCAATCAAACAAGAGCTGAGGATCCTAGATAATTCAGGAACAAACAAAATCCAGCGGCCTAAATAGTTGCGTGTGCAAACATAATTAATCATCACTAATGGAGAGCACAAGACATTATCGATGCACAACTGTAGAATGACAAAGCAGATAATTGAGAAAATATTATAAAAGCTAAATTGGTTACCTTGATTTAAACTAAGGTATAGATGATATGTTTGGGTGCTACGGTTCCGTTTAATGAAACACTGTATGAGCAAGTCCCTTGGACCAGGCTGCAAGAAAAATAAGTAAATATGCTTTAGTATCTGCCAAACCAGAGAATATGGCTCGACATGGTTTACACAACATGATTCAACCCTTAGGTTGATGTCGAAATGATTAGTATATGAAACTATAAATTGCCTTCGATAAACAAATATTAAATTACTTAGTCATTTGTTTAAATATGTCGTGTTGTGCTTTGTTAAAAGGGTCGTGTTAAACTAATTATCATGCTATTTGTGAAACAAAACCTACGTATTCAATTGGTTAAATGGATTTACATATTTAACACGGTTAATAAATACATCATTAAGTGTTTAGGGTTCAGGTTCTTGACGAATAAGTTGAATGGGTACTGTTAGTGCTGACTTGTTTAGTATAATATGACCTAACACGACAAGACCCTGCCTAATATGACACGGTTGTCGAGATACTATTAGTTATACATTAAGTGCTTCATACTTTGACTCTTCCGTTGATTAGAGAGAGTCCCAACCTTTTTTATTTCAAAAAAGGGATCCCAACAATGAAAATTTTCAAATTCATTTTTGCCCTCAAATTCTTCCAACGGTTCATACAAATACCACCTCATAGGTAAATAACATGTAAAATAAAGTACAATGCAATCAAATAACAGAAACTATAATTGTCAATTGAAAAGAACAGATAAGTGAAATTCTCAAGCTTGAAGTACCAAACCTGCTTCAAGGAGATGGGAAATGTCAACATGCTAGAAACTTCAGGGGTTTTCACAATTTCCTTCATGATTTCTCTCCAGTTCCTACAAACACCAGCACAAGCAACCACATTCTTCCGAGGAAGCCATGTACATTCAGATTCCTCAATTCTCATTAAAACATCTCTCAAGAGCTCCGGCGGCATATTAGCCCAACAACTCTGCTTGAAAGCATCAACTGGCATCAAACTATTCTGAAGCACCCTCTGGGACCTCGACCTCAACCCATAACCAAATTTCACATCAAACCCTTTTCTAGAAATGCTCCCAAATTCATCCTTCATATCCTGAGTTATACTCTTAAAGGACATCTTCACTACCTAATTATGAAACTACAGAAAACCCACAAACAAAATTCCTAATCTTGTCTAATTTTTATCACTCCAACATTTACCAGTGAGCATCATATAGTAGAATTATCCATAAATAGAAGCTAAAAAAGACATTGTCAGAATTCTGAAAGCCAAAGTTGCAATCTTTGACGAAAGCAACATAAAATTCACATCCAATTATCGTCCAAGAAAGTACCTCGAATTTGCTGAAACTTCCAAGTAATTCACCTCAAACTACTTTCCAAGAATGAATTTCATATTCACCCAATTAGTAAAGTACACAACTCCACACCACAATCAACCAATCTCAAATCAAAATCACCACTTTTCAACAAAAATAAACTAAAAAATCAACAAATATCAACCTTCCTATCCAACCCATCAAATATCAGCACTTGTATAGATTTATAAACATAAATGTAGATGGTAGAACCAAATATCATAATTCAACAACTTTACATAAACCAAAAAGTGTAGATCAAATGGGTTTTGGGTAAGAATAATTAAAATTCAAGATTAATAATACTTGAAACCCAGCTCATGCGGTTGGAGAGAGAAAGAGACGGTTGAAGAGAGAGATTAGGGTAGGTTTTTGTATCGTCGTGATCTATGTGAATCCAAGTGTAGGAGGAATCAGTTTACACTTTACTAGTCAAGAAAAACTTTGCCCAACTCGGATTCGGGTATGGACATAATGGGTGGTTGGTTTGGTAATGGCCTGCTATTTATAAACAAGGCTTAAATATGAATTAGTACCTTAAACTATAGGGCATATTCCACTTCGGTGATCCATCTTTCAATTTTGTCAATTAGGTTATTAAACTATCAATTTTTTTCAATTACACAAATTGAACACGCCACGTCAGCAATTGCTGACGTGGCTATCTGAGTAGGTCATACATAAGCTTATGTGTAAATAAAAAATATATTTTAATATCTATTTACATATTTAGTTTACATTAAGGGTAAATTGGTCAAATCACTTTTATATAAAACATTAAAACTAAATAAAAACAACAAACATAAATCCAAATCATTTTCCTTCTTTTGGATCTGAGGACACTTGAGGAAGAAGGGGCCGGGGCCGGGGCCGGGGCCGGGGCCTGGGCCGAGGCGGGGGCGGGGGCGGTGGCGGTGGCGGTGAGGTAGGAGAGGACTGAGGCGGTGGTAAAGAAGAGGAGGGGGCGGCGGAAGTGGAGGTTAGGAGGGACTGAGGCGGTGGTAAAGAAGAGGACGATGGCGGCTGAGAGATTTGTCACCAAAAATCCTAGATCTGTTTCCTCCTCTTCATCTCTGTCCTTGAGATCTTCTTTGGGGGAAAAAAGAAAAGGAAGAAGCGTTGTGGAGACCAGATTTGTGATCAGAGAAAATAGGAAAGCTCGCCTCTTGTACAGTAACATAACTGAGCTTGGGTTAGACCGACGACGTTCTAGGTTAGTGATTGTTTCCCTCTTGGATTTGTGCAGCTTTCCCATTTGATTTTGGCTGTTTATTCTATTTTAGTACGATTTGGGAAAATGTTCGATTTTTGATTCTTCGTGCTTTGGGTGATTCGTCTGTTGTGGATCAGTTAAGGTTTTTTATGTACTTCATGGCACCAACTTAATACTGCTGATTTAGACTTTCATGGCTTGTTTGATCATGATGGCATGTTAGATTTCCTCCTCCCAGTGTTCAAACATTAATTTTAGGATGATCATATGAAGTAGCAGTAGTTGATTCTAGATCCATCTACAAAAAGTTTGTGTTTTATTTATGCTAATGTCTGCATATGCTCTTCTTGAAAGGTGGGCCTGGTGAGGTAGAGATGATTATCTAGAAGGTGAGGTAGCATCAGAGTGTGCAAAGTACGGAAATGTGACACGGGTCCTAATATTTGCTTCGGCGATGATAAATTCTAGGAAAACATGCTTGGATGCCGGCGATAACTGTGGATTGTGGAAGGTGGTGGTGGTGTTGTGGTAGATTGTGGTGGTGGTGCTAGCTATGGAAGGTGGTGGTGGTGTTGTGGTAGGTGGTGGTGTTGTGGAAGGTTGTGGTAGGTGGTGGTGGTGCTGTGGTAGATTGTGTTTTATATTAATTTGTTATGTTAATGTGTTTTGACGATTTTGCCCTTTATTTAAACAAATTTATTTATGTAATGAATAAAAATAGTTTTTTTGCCTAGTAAGCTTGTTAATACCCCACTTAAATTAGCCACGTCAGCAATTGCTGATGTGGCGTGTTCAATTTGTGTAATTGGAAAAAATTGATAGTTTAATAATCTAATTGACAAAATTAAAAGGTGGATCACCGAAGTGAAATATGCCTTATAGTTTAGGGTATTAATTCATATTTAAGCCTATAAACAACTTCTAATTTTCTTTTTTCAAAGTACTAGTAGCAGTATGCATGTAGTTTTGGTCTATGTTTTTCAGTTTTTAACTGAAAAGTAAAGTATAGATTAGATAAATTCGAATATAAATAAAATAATCAAAAAAATTCTTTATATTATTACTGAATTTATAATAAAAGAAAAAATAAGTTTTATATTTAAAATACTATTTTATCTTTATATTAATTCCTTTGAGAAAACTCTTAGATTAGTTGTAAGACCCTAACTTTTATGAATAAAAATAAATTTTTTATAAATACCATTTTTGAATATTATGGAATAAATTTGATATAATGTTATAGTTGTGGGTAATATTTATAAATTTTGCAAAGTACGCAAGTTGTTATATAATATTCGATTGGTCAGGGAATATTCGTACGACGACACAATCATTGGTGGACCCCACAACAGAATTATTGTCGGATTGAGAAAACGACAAAAATATTTTTATGAAAATAACGACGGAAGTTTTACCGTTGATACTGTTGAACTACTCGGTAGTAAAAATACAGTAATACGCATGGTTGCATAATAGCACATGGTATTGATTATTAATGCTTATGTGAGAAGTCACTTAGTTTGATTCAATTATTGTCGATATTTTATATGTTATTGAATCAATAATTGAGATGACGAAGTTGTTAATATTACTATTTGCATTATTAACGATGTCTAGAAGTTCTGCCAAGGAGAAGTTTGGTCACCTAATTGCGCGCCAATAGGGAGAAATCCTTATTGGAAAGCCCCTAATTTTCTGAGAACGACCTGGTCGATTAATAATGTGAATAATAATAATTATGATGACGTTTTGTTTTATTCGTATTATTAACGTAATAAAATAGAAAAACTTTTTATATAAAACAGAATATTTTTATAAAGTTATTCGTTTTATTAGGCTAATAGTAAAATCTTTTTATATAAAACAGAATACTTCTATAAAGTTATCTGTTTTATTAGATAATAATTGAAATATATTATATTTTATTATGCATAGTATTTGCATAGTAAAATTTTTTTTTAAAGTTATTCGTTTTATTAGATTATAAATATAATATATTATATTTTATTTAAAAGATTTTGCTTTAAATATGGACTGTCCGATTAAAGTAAATCAATCTGGACCGTTCATGGATTGGTTACTATTCATTCTATTCTTCTATAAATAGAAGCTCATTCCTTCATTATTTCTTACCAATTCACTGAAACTCTAGAGAGAAAAACTATAGAGATAAAGAAGAAAAGTATTCTGCTACTTCATTACTCCGATATCAAGTTTCTTTTATGGTAAGGGATATTATTTTTTTCATATTCATGAAGAGAACTTCTGTTATTCCATTCTTTATTATTCTGTTGGAATAAACTGTATACGCGGTCTACCCTATACTTGGTGATTTCTGTTGTTATTTCATTTGTTATTATTCTGTTAGAACATTCTGTCTGTGCGTTTTACACCGGACTTAGTTCCGTCTTTATTATTCTGTTGGAATATCCTGTCTGTATATTTTACGTCGGACCTGATTCCGTTATTTATTATTCTGTTGGAATAACCTGTTTATGCGAAGTACCGCATGCATGGTATTTCTGTTGTTATTCCATTCTTTATTATTCTGTTGGAATATCCTGTCGGTGCCTATTACGCCTGACATGGTTCCGTTATTTATTATTCTGATGGAAGAACCTGTCTATGCGAAGTACAGCATGCATGGTGATTTCTTTTGTTATTCCATTATTTATTATACTCAGTTGGTTAAAGTTTTGATTTCAACACTCCATGAAATTAGTGGAATATTCTTGATATTTGCGCTTCATCCAGTATCTTTTCATGGAAATATTCTTCTGAGCATTCTTGAATTTTACTTTACAAAGAAGTATCATGTTGATAATTTGGACGTTATTAGTTCATGAATAAATTAATTCTTGAACTTGTTTTATTGAATTCTTATATCATTGTCATCATCCTCATGTTTATATTATTTTTGAAATTCTTCTGTGGCCTGTAGTGCATAGATGGACTTGGTATGATTATGACCAGTGATTATTAGGTGTAATCATGACCGTAATGTTACAAACAATGTGGTAAAAGTCCTCATTGGCCCGAAGTGCATTGATGGACAGTTGTTGGCATGATCATGACCATTGATGAATACACAAATATCCTTGGCCCGTAGTGCATGGATAATTTGTGGTCGTGACCCTAATGAATATCCTTGGCCGTAGTGCAGGGATGATGTGGATTATTTATTAAGCTGAGTCTCAGCGATAAAAGTGATGAAAAACCTTTTTAAATCATAAAAGATAGTAGATTTTATTCTCTACTTGACTCTTTTAATGGATTGCATATTCCGCTGCAGTTAAACTTGATGTCTATTGTATTTTATCAGTTTAACACGGTTGAGGACTAATGATAATTTATTCTGCATTATCTTAGTCATAATATTTTTTAGTGGGCTAATTGAGCTCACCCTTTCTTTCACTGTTCTCTTCAGGAAATGAGAACGTGGCCGAGACTAGTCGGAGAACGGAGTGATGGTCCGAGATGGTGTCTTAGTAGTCCTCACTATTCTGATATATAGTGTGATAATAAATATAATGAGGATTAAATTGAGTGTGGATATTGTCTAGATGACAATATTTATATTAAAACTCACAGCATGTATTTTGTCGTATTTTACACGACTGTTGTATAATCAAGTTGTATTTGAATTTAGTACCATGTATTTGACAACTCAAGATGGGTGATGTATACCTATTTTGGGGGCGTCACATTAGTGGTTAAGACTCTCATTAAAATCGAGCTACCCGTAACCTTTAGACTATCTTTGAATTGAAGTAATAAAATTAATAAATAAATGAAATAGAAAAATGAATGAAATAGAAAGTAGAATGATTCATTCTATTCAAACTAGAACGAGTCATTCTATGTCATTTTTTACGAAATAAAATTCACAAATTTGATAAAGAATGAGAATGATTCGTTCCATTCTATTAAACTACTAAACACATTTTTTTCATTATATAAGAACGAGTTATTCAATTATCACCTTCGTTCCTTCAATCTAAACGTAGTATTATGTCTCAAATTCGATTATCAGTTAGGTAAATTTGTTTATTTTGTTATGGGAAGTTTGTTTCATGTTTAAGTGTATCTTGTTTGTGAGCTTTTATATTTGATTAAATTATAATTTTTTATTAAAAAATCATATTATTTTGATATTATAAAATGAAACAATATCTATAAATTTATAATTAAAATGTCATTATTTTTATACCAAGTATTTAATAAATATATACAAAAAATATGAAATAGAAATAAAATGGGACTATTTTTGTGATATAAACAATAATAGGAGTAGTTGTTTAAATAAAGGAATCCGCAAGGCCTAAAATGTAAAATTATGTCATTGGAAATATTTAAAATTCTCAATTGAATTAGAGTGTGTTGTGTAATTGGGGCGTATTACGCGGCTGATAGTGATAGAAAGACTTCAATTCAAATTCAAATTCAAATTCAAATTCCACAAGTGAGACAAAAACTCTATTCTCGAGCTTCAGTCTTATTTCTTCCCTCGGAGAGAGAGAGATAAACAGACAGAGAGATAAACAGAGAGAGGATCGATTCTTCCATTGTCGTCTCTACTTGTTACTACTTCTGTGGAGAAGAAGAAGAAGACGCATTGTATTCATTCAGTTATTAAGGTATATGCATATTTGTATCGTACATATATCTTGTGAGGAAGGGGTATTTCTGTCATTTCCGTTTCTTAGGCTTGTTACGGATAACAACAAATCTCCATTGTCGGACTGCGGTTTTGGCGCTCCTGTAAAATTTAAGAGTTTTGCTTCTTTATTGACCAAAATTCCCCCTATTTTATTTTTTTGCGTACAACATTGTTCGTTGGGGAATTATACTCAATTAGTGATTTTGCAGTAATATTACTGATTGTATTGTGATTTTGAGTTTTGTTTGAATGAATATGGTGCGGTAGGAAAAATGAAAATGATGGAGGGGAACAAGAAGTGGTGGTGGGTTGACAGTCAGAACACCAGGAAACTAACACGCTCCCCATGGCTTCAATCAACCCTTTCAGGTAATGATAAGCCCAAAAGACATTCTCCATTTTCTTCTTCCTCCTCTCTTTGTACTGTTATATAGTGTTATTGTTTAGGGCTTGTTTTAGTTGCATTTTTGGATGTACTATTTTTCCACCCTTCGATGGTTTAAATTAATGAATGATTGATAAGATTGAAATATTTCCTTTTTATTTGTGGAACCGCTAGAGATTTGTTTAGTGGGGAGTTGAGTTACAACTGAATGAAATTAGATCCACTCACAGTAGTCAGTACTTCAACTTGGCTTGATTTGGTGTATTTACATTGATTCTCTTATTTTACTAATTAGTATTTATGTTTGTTCTTAGCTGTAGGGTGAATATAACATGGTTCTGGTAATTAATTAGTTGTGAGGATGCAGTGGCCATACCAAAGCATAAAACTTTATATTGATCATGAAATTCATTTGAAAAGAAATTTGGAAAAGAAAGAAAGGATACGTAAAAAACTGGTTTTCTTCAACTATAGAATGTAACTATATAAGAATCCTTAATCAGTTAAAAACTAGTAGTTAATTAACCATCACTCCGTGCTGAAATATAAGAAAGAGAAAGGAATGACGCTATAGTAAAGGATGAAAAGGAAAAGAAAAGAGAATGAAAGTGTTGTAAATGGTGTTTCATCCTATGTTACACGAACTCGGATCAGTTGGACAGGGGTACTCCTTAATTTTGCTAGTTTTTTATAATAAAATGAAGTGTCCAGTTGAGTGTCAGTCACTGGTCCGTGTGACATAGATTTCATCATACTACTGGATGGGTACAGGGTTACCTCTAATACTAGAGGTCTACTTTGTGCGACATTAATAATATAGAAGGTGTCTAAGTTGTGTCACGAGACTTTTCAGGAACACAAAGTGTAGGCAATGATATTAACCAATTTGAGTGAAAGTACTTGGTCCAGGGACAACACAATATATGAGATGACTCTCTTTAGACAAACAATACATATCGCTAGAGCCTAGATGTGAGGCCCATAGCCCCCTAGCTATCCTGATTCTTCTCTATAAATTATATTTAGTACCGCTAAACAACTGCTGCACATTATCGCTTGCAATCTGATAACTCGATGTTGGTGGAGGGGTCCACAAGAATCATGGAAATGATGGACTAAATCTAGTCTGGGGATCAGAAGACCTCTTCTTATCTCTATGTGGAGTACTGGATACTCCCATCTTATCTTTTTGGAGTTGTATCCATTTCACGAAATAGTAAAAAATAGAAAAAGATGTATACTTGGTATTAGAGGTTATGAATAATGGGGCTACATTGGTAATTGGATTAATGATTGATGGCTTTACATGTTTACCTGTGTAATGATTAATGGCCCTTTACCCCTGTGGTCCATCAGTATTGTGGTCTTTGGAAGTTTTTGGTGCATCCTTTATATAACGCTATAAAGTATCTCTGCTAATGAAATTTAATATAATCAAAACCATATTAATTGTTCAAACTCTTAATTTAACAGCTTTAGAGAACAATTCTCTGTTCCAGAAAAAAAAATTACCTTGGGATGTTGAACATGTAAAAGAAAAAGAAAAGAAAAGATGAATTAGCAATATGCTCATTCCCGGGTACTAAGAACTAAGAAATGACACTAGAAGTATTTAGTCAACACTAAATAATATTTATAGCATATAGAACACTATGATTGTTTATATTCTGGATTAGGATTATGGCATGGATGCAGTACCCTCTCTGCATGAAATTATGTTGGACATATTAAAATTTACTTTTTGTTTATTTTCTTAGTTAAATTCTCAAATTGCTATTTATTTTGAAACTTGTTTGCGTGACTAATCTCTCTCCTCTGAGGTTTATGCAATTATTCATGTTTCCTGACAACCTTGGCAGATCTGGATGAGAAGACAAAGGCAATGCTAAAATTAATTGAAGAAGATGCAGATTCTTTTGCTCAACGCGCAGAGATGTATTACAAGAAGCGGCCAGAGCTAATTACCATGGTTGAGGAATTTTATCGAGCCCACCGTTCATTGGCTGAGCGATATGATCAAGTCAAGTCAGACTCTGGAAGTCGCCTCTTAACTACATGGGCATCTCCTTTATCCTCTACTAAATATAGAGCTGACAAGTTAATGAACTCCACGGAAAGATCATATGACAGCTATTTGGAGACCTATGAGCCCGACGAATCTGGTGATTCTGAGGTGGACTATCCTGAACAAGAGGAAGAATCCAAATTCAACAAAGAAGTGGAAGAAGAAGTTTCGAGTGAGGTTGGCAATGACAAAGTGATGAAGCTGAGGGAAAAATTAGATAAACTTAAAGAAGAGAACAAGCTTCAAGGGGAGCAGCTAATGCAGAAAGATGAAGAAAAAATAGAGGCCATAAGACAGCTCAGTTTCGCTATGGATATGCTCAAGGAAGACAATATGAAGCTCAGAAAGATGGTCGCTAATAAAGAGACTACCAAGCAACAGAGCCCACTTGAGTTCAACAAATTAAAGGAGATATTTTGGGGGAGATTGTTTAATGGGGCATCAAAAGATTCAAAGCCAAAAACTAGTGTTGTTTGTTCTCTAGAACTAGTTTCTAGCAAGTAATATATGGGGCATAATATAAAGTGCTGCCATTCTTATGTAGGTACGTATGCCTTTGAACTACGTAGTATAAATATAGTTCTCTTATTTATTCATTTGGTGAACTGCGATTAGGGATGTAAATACGATTAGGGATGTAAATGAGTCGAGTATTGAATTGTTCAAATTTGGTTCATAAAATTTATCGAGTATAAAATAAGATTTGATTGAGTTTTGTTTAACTACCGTGGTGAGAACATTATGGAATTGAGTGTTTGAACATTTCAAGTGAATATGGTCCGAGTATTAATAAAAAATTGTAATTTGACAATATTTGAGCAATTTATCGAATTTTAAAATATGTTCATATCTAAATCATTTATATTTTGAGAGATCGAATCAAACTTTTAATAAAACGAGTACGAATCGAGTCCGAAACCGTTTAATTACAACCTTAAGTATGATCCTAATAATTTTCAGTTTATTATTCTTCTTAGTAGTGATTAATTCTAGTTTTTATTGGAATTTGAAAAGGAATAATGAGAACCTTTCCAATTTCTCTGTTTATTCTACCTACACCCCTATTCTTGTATTCATGTTCTTTGTTTGGCTTAAATCATACTCTGATCCTTTTTTCTTTAACTTTGGTAGTTTTATATCCACTGATTTATCATAATAATTTTGATGAGTTATGGTTATTCATCCAATATTTAAAAAATACATAATAATCATGAAAAACACTTTACAATCTTTCCACTGAATCAGAAAGAGGAGTAAATAAAATTGAAAAAGAAAAAGAGGAGTTATGAGTGCAAGAAAATAATAACTGTGTACATTGTCATACGCCTCAATAACCATCAAATTAACATATTATATACTTGAAGAGGACAAAAACTAAAAGTAGTACAAATGAAAGTAAAGTTGAACCCACAATAATGCTTATCATAAATAAAGCCTCCAAAAAAGCTGTCTTAACCAAAAAGTGGTACCGACCCCAGAAGTAGCACCACTGAACTTAGAGACCCAAATGCATTGAGACTGAATGATGAGGAATCAGGCATAAGTCCAGACCCAGATGGTGGAAATGCTATAATTGGGCCAGGAGCAATCATGTCATCTGGATTTGGGGGGCTTGGGCTGGAGGGAATGATGGGCAGGGTGGATTGAGCTGGAGAAGGGCCTGCTGGGGAAGGAAACAGAGGAGTAATGTCTGGAGAGAGAGCTGGGGTTGGGGTTGGGGTTGGAGCTGGAGGAGAAGATAGAGGAGGCTCAAATGGCAGAAGTGCAGGAGCAGCAGAAATTACAGAAATGGGTATTTCTGCTGAGGCTACTACTAGTGAAAAAGCCATGGAAACCATTGTCAATGCCGAGAGAATTGGCCCTTTGGCAGCCATTAATGATGCTACTAAGAACTCTAGTCAGTGTGTGTGTGCCTTTCTTTACAGAGAGAGAGGGAGGGAGGGAGAGAGGAGAGAGAAAAGAGGAATATGGGAGTGAGTGAATGATTATTGATTACGGAATGATTGATTTGAGAGGGTTAAAAAAGGAGTAATGTAATGTAGTGTAAAAAGGAAAGAAAAAGTGGTTGTGGAATCTGATGAAACAGCTAGGCCTAGGCTTGCCTTTGTCTCTCTGTCTGTCTTGTTCCCATATACTTAACAGTAGTAGTTGTTTTGTTGTTAATAATATTTATTTGTTTTTTCTGCTTGTGGGACGCTCCCCTCCCCTGAATATTATTCAGATGGATGGGTATCGGGAATCGGCTTTTTTTCTTGCCAAACAAACACTTGTTCTTCTATACATGTAAAGCTGACTTGATAAGAAAAAAGTTAAAATAATTAACATTATTTTGACTGCCCAAATTTCAATTCAAGTATATACTATTAACATTATTTTGACTGCCCAAATTTTTTCTTTTGGTAAATACTCCACTAGTAATGAATATGAAATAATTAATGACCTTACATAGTTACTACTCCCTCCGTCCCAAATTAATTGCTCAGTTTTGACTTTTTAAAGTCAAATTGACCATTTTTAAAACTAATCTTTTTACTATTTTTGCTAAAATATAGGTGAAGAGATTATAACTAAAAGAAAGTATATACAATTTATTACTAATCCTAATTTTTATAATTTTAAAAATATATTTATATATGTTTAATTATTAATTTTAAAAATAGTCAATTTGACTTAAAAAAGTCAAAACTGAGCAGTTAATTTGGGACGGAGGGAGTAGTATTTGTAGCTAATCCAAGGATCTGGGCGGGACTTTCAAATATTTATTTATTTATTCAACAAAAATTTCTTTTAATTTTATCACCAATCTCAATTACTCCCTCCGACCGAATGAAGATGGGAAGGGAGATAAATAAAGGATTATTTTGTGCAGAACTGGGAAGGAGAGGAGGTCTATATGGAGCTGCACTGCAAGCCTGCAATGGATGGAGGATGCAAAAAACATAGCCACCCAAATCCAATAACTTTAAAATTTGCAATACAATCAGCCTACTGATACATTTTATTTTAATGTATCATTAATCAATCATAAAAAAATCAATACATTATTCATTTCTCAACAAATACATAACAACAGGGAGGAGAGGGGAGCAGTAGCTACTTGAGGAGAGGTTACTTGCATCCTCTTCCCCAATAATTTATCTTACCCTCTACTGCAAAATTGCTGATAAAAAAAATATCAGATGACAACCCAATTTGACCGAAATAATGGTGACCACAAGATCATATGATAAATACTGATTTCCAACTAATTGCAAGCTGTGGTTAGAATTATGGCTGCCGAGAGAATGTAAAATGAGCTTCAAAAGGTATGGATTATGCCCAAAGAAGCCCATCAAAGCCAAACTCCGAACTTGAAACTGGAGGATCGCCAAAATTTTGTGTATCAGTTGCTTGGTTTTCTTCAATCATGTCTATGTATGGCTCCAAAAGATCAGACGATCTTTCGGATGGAATTCCATAGTCTTTTAAGATGCAGGGGGAGGCAACTGACGACGCCTCTCTTTCCAAAATGGCCAAGTAATTGTCTTCGAATTCAAACACTAAATACTTGTCCTTGCATGCTGAGCACAACACTGTTAGGATCATGGTAATTCAGATTGACAAGTACTTAACAGATGAGATTGTGGGACTTACAATCAACCAGATGAGCTAGATGGTGTATGTTTCTTATTCTTGTACCATTGAATTTCAAAACCTGCAATTTATAATTGTTTTGAAATGCTGCCCGAATAAATCAACAGTAGCTTTTAAAACTCAAAAGTGGCAACAAAAACTTGCCTGCTCGTTGCTCATATCCTCGTATCCAATGTTTACTTCATTTGCCAAGACCTATAAGAAGAATAGCCAATTAGCCAAAAGGCTAAATCCTATAGCATAACCAGCTATTTACAATTCAGAGTACAAGGAAGATGGCTTTCTTCTTGAGCTATATGAAGAAGAGTTAGGTAAAAGATCCTGTCTCGAGATTCTCAGTTGCTTTCAGATGGTGAATGGAGGGAGGAAGATAGGGAGGGAGGGAGAAAGTGTTAGGCAAAAGATCCATTTTGGAAATTCTCGTTGCTTTGAGATGCTGGGATGAGAGAGAGAGTCAGTCGTATATACGTTCAAAATGAACCTACCTGTGATAGAACCACAATCTGTTCCCCTTTATATCTTGCCAAAGAGTAGCGTGCCTTTGCCAATAGTTTCAACTGACCAAAGAGAGACAAGTTATCATCTTTGAAGCATAAATAATACTGAGTTTACATTCTTAGTTTTAATACTTGTAGTAATGTGATCTTAAAAAGGTTTGAACAATCAATGACAACTTACCCCTATGCTGTCTTCACATTCCTCGCTGTAAAGGAAAACAATGAACATATTAGCTTGTTATTAGAATTATTAGCTATCTTAGATCAATTATACATTGGTTGAAAGGAAATTATATTACAATAATACAATGAAACATACTCTATTAATGGTTCTGACAGTGGTGTGAACACCAAACCAGCGACTATCAAATATGAAGGCTGACCTCCTTCAATGTGATATGGAACCTAAAGTTGAAAACCAAATACAATTAAGTCACTACTGAAAGAAAGAGTCACATCCTCAAGAAGGTATAGCATCACCAGTATCAAGTTTATCACCACATACCAAATGTACACGTGGTGTTAGAACTGCTTGAACTTTCATAAAAGTCCCTGCTCTAATAATACCAAGATCTGCTACATCGCCTGTGAATCTGAACCAGGAAAAAAATTTAAGCTGCAAAGTTACGTTTGTGCTTAACAGATGAAATTGAAAAACTAAGATACGTGGAAAGATTTAAAGATAAGTTTGAAGAAAGGAGGCTATTATATAACATGGACATCCCATAAGTATGTCTACCGACATTTAAAGAAAAATAAAGACTGATAGAAGGGTGACTGAATTTCTAGAAAGGAATCTAAGGCAGGGAAAAAAAGGCAGTGCAGAGAAATATACAAGGCCAAACTGTGAGTGCAGGGGATAGCCCAGCAGAATCCCCTTCATAGCTATAGGAGGTTACGTAATATAACGATAGTACAAGGTTTGTGTTTGCTATAACAAAACCCTGTTGCAGACATTAGTAAATTTTCTTATTTTGTTGATGGAATCCTACATCATTTTGGCAAGACAGAAAAAATGTGTAACTTTGGAATGTTCCTGAATTTAGACGTTCTGAGTAAATACGACTGATAGAATTTATACGTCATGGGCAGGAAAAAGATTGTTCATAATCAATTTTCACATAGAACCAAGAAATTTACTTTTGACTAATGAGGTAGCGAAATGCAATGCGTTCAGTAGACCGAAAAGGCACTGTCCCTTCACACCCGACAGGAACACCATCAAAGCTCACAATCACATCCCCCTGAGAAAGCAAGAAACTGAAAGAATTAAGTATAGTTCTCAGAATATGTATTTGATAAGTCCGTCCTCCAAAAACCCAGAGAAATGGCTGCAAGCCATTCATTCACAGCATATAAAAGACTCTCCATCTACTTCAGAGAAGATACCTCTCAAAGATTGACAATTGAGAAAGGAAACGTGCAATGAATTTCTCTGAAGTCTAGGAAAAATGACTTCAGAAAAATAAATTCATCCTAGCAACTGGCAGCCCCTTGCCCCCTTCCCTCAAATGATCTCCTACTTTCATTCAGATCTTAAGCAATAACACAAAAGCACAAAGGAGCTGGTACCCAAGTGTTCTCATCCCTTCAATACAGAATCCCACCAAGCATATAGACCAACCTTGTTTTCATACCACTCAACTCAACTTCCCTGATAATTCCTTAGCAGGTTCCATTTTTCAATTTAGTGGTTCCACTCAAGCCCATGCTATGAGAAATAAACTGGCTTCCGCTACCAGCCTAACACCATCTTCTTATCCCCAACAATTTGTGACAAAGTTGGTAATTCCTTCTCAGCTCCACATCCCACACCATACATCCAGTCAGAGTCAATCTATCCTACAGCCCTTTACCTCAATCATATTATAATTTTAAACATATCTCATCCAAGCATCATAATTTTTTATAGCTCCTCTAAGTTGTGGACTAACTTTCTTTCCTCTTATATTTGTTGTCCATCATTCTTCTCCAACCATAATTCAACCACAGTAATTATTTCCAAAGCAGTTCCATGAGAAAGGAAAGTTAATAAGAAGCAAGTAACGGATGGTCAAGCCTTCCATACCGATGACCATATAAATTGGAATTAAAATTCCTGTAAACTCTTTGAGTTATAAAAGACATCATACCTCCTTCAGGACACTACTGGAACCAGAGGTAGGCTCAACTCTCCGCACAAGAACACCCTGTAAAAACAGATGTCATGGGAGATTTTCAAGAGAGAATAAGAACAAAACTCATACTAGCCAGATAAAAGCAAGACACTAGACAGAAAAATAATAACTGAGAGAGAGAATACTTTTTTAAGTCATACCTCATTATTATTCAAAGAAATGTAATATTGGAAGTGAATTTTCTTCATCTAAGAATTTAACATTTACCAGCTTAACAAGCATTTATATGCAGGGGCGGACCTACAGCAGGGGCAGGGGGCACATGCCCCCACTGGATTTTCAAGAAGGGGGCCATATTAAAAAAAAAATAGGGGAT
This sequence comes from Panax japonicus, assembly GCA_020205505.1. Classification (NCBI taxonomy): domain Eukaryota; kingdom Viridiplantae; phylum Streptophyta; class Magnoliopsida; order Apiales; family Araliaceae; genus Panax; species Panax japonicus. The sequence continues at coordinate 84,606,660 of CM035110.1, read as the reverse complement.
GTTAAATGAAATTTCAACGAGTGCAGTCTACATTAAAGCAAATTCTAACTGAATTTCTTTAGTATTTCTCAAAGTCCCTAAATTTGCGCACGGCACATCGCATGTTCGCAAAGTCTCCAAATTCCAATCAGGTAAATTGGTAAATAGGCTATCACGATTTGCAATTGAAACAATTTCAAAAAGTATATTTTAATTTTATTTTTTTATTTTCACAAATTTAACAATTGCTTTAGGAATTTTTGTAATTGTTTATGAATTCTTCTATTTTGTACTTTTGTAAAATTAGGGTTTTTTACTTCTTAGAGCAACACTCCAACAATGAAGAGAACTCCATAAAATAAAAGTTTCAAGTATGTGTTCTATTCTATTTTTAATTTCTTTAAATTTTATAATTTATTTTGTAATGTTACTTGTTAATGGTTTAATTGAGATTGTTTATTGTTGGTGCTAATTACACTTGACTATTCACAATGATAATATATACTGATCTATTTTTTATGTTGAATTAGTTTTTAAATATTTATTGATGTTGAATTAGTTTTTAAATATTTATTGATTGAATTAGTTTTAAAATATTTGACGATTATTTAGTTTTGTGATTCATTTTATTAAATTTTTATTCTTAAGAATTTTTTTTTCGAATTTGACCCCACTAAACTTTTGGACTGTATCCGCCCCTGTTTATATGGCATGCTGATTGCTACCATTTGACAGAAATAGACTTGGATTCAAGACTTTGAACAAGCCAACTGTTAAAACTTTTCTGTACATGACATATACACGAAATATATACGGATGACTTGTGGATCGTACCCTTCAACCATTTAATAAAGTGATAATGCCGGCAACAATTCAAATGTTTTAGATTTGCAAAAAACTATAGCAAGTTTCTTTAAGATGATGTCTCCATTGAAATGTAAGAAAACTAATTAATAGCTGCACATCCAATAATCCTATTTTCTAGCTAGATAAAGAGATGAACCTCATTGGAGGGCACTTTTAAGCAGGCACGTAGCGCCGGATTCTCCAATTTTTGCAACAAGACTCCAAGGCAAGGGAAACCTGAAAATTTAAGTAAAGATAATTATTTGATATGATTCCATGTCAGATGACAATCTCATGATAATCTTATTTTAATTCGTCTTATTAGTGTCTTTGTGGATGTGGAAGTGGGATCATGCACAAGAGGTTAGTGTGTGAGGACTAACAAGTATGAACAGAAATCCAAAGCAATTTGTGGAAATAACACAATAACAAGAATGAAAGGATAGAATGACTGTAAGAAAATGATGCTGAAAATATGAATGGACCTAAGTTAGTGTAACACAAATTATATCATTTCAGTTGCAAAAAAAAAAAATCAAATGGGTAGAAGATAACAAGCAAAGATTTAATAATCAAACACCAACGAGACCTAGAATCCATAGGCAGCAAATTTGCCGAAAGATGAAGATTATATATTAATAACTCCAGAGATTTTGCCATCAAAAAGGAAAAAGAAAAAAGTACTAACAAGTGTAGAGTAGATTCTGCTGAAAAATCAATACAAAAATATTTCAGCCTGACAGAAGGTTGGATAGAACAAAAGTAACAAGGTGCCAAGGTTGTATGTATTATGTTATTTATAAAGCAGGAGGCCCAGGTTGCGTCAGCAAGCATGAGGTCTCCCCAAACTATTTGCCCCAGTTTAGCCCCTAAGTTTAAAAATCTACAATCTTATCCTCTAAATTTAAATATCTTCTTTAATCTTTACCCCCTGAATTTAATATTGTCTCTATTTTATCCTCCAAGTTATAAATTTAATAATAATGTCCTAATAATAAGTGTTATTACAATTCATTTTTAAGCTAATAACCATATGCCTATAACATGTTTTTGAAAACAATCTTGAGCACGGCGTATTAGTAGGCATCATCACCATTCAAATAAAACAATTTAAACACATATTTAGTCTACAACTTAATACCGGCAAACAGTTCATAAGCATAAAGTACCAAGAATGTATTGATAAATAAAAGAAAAAAAATCATGTTCAAGAATCATTAACCAACACCTTGCTGATCTGGATGTATATAATATGAATATAAATCTATAAAAACAATCTTACCAGTATACTTTCCATTCCTCTCGTAGTCATCCATAAAATGAGAAACAACTGTAGTTGGAATCACATATCCAATATTTTCAACATCTTCTGATCTGTACACCTAAAGGAAATGCCTCGTGAAAAGGTGATAAACAAAGAAGAGACAGCATACTATTAGGATAAACAATGCAGAAAGAATTAGCTGTCACATAACTCATAGTAGTCTACCATACTTGGGTTGTGTTTGATTATATCTTAATGTATCTTAACAGTGCATCTCTTAATGCATCTTAACAGCTTACATCTTTGTATTAAGAGGTCCTGAATAGTTTAGGCTCATATTTGTATCTTAACTATTCATAGAACCTCTTAATACAAATATGTGAGCAAAATGTTCTGCATTAAGATGCAATCAAACACCACCTTAGATTTGAACAATGTGTCAAGAGAGTAATAATAATAATAATAATAATAATAACAACAACAATAATAATAATAACTATTACTACAACTAATATAATAAACACATATCTGCTTCAACTGATTCATCAATTCTTTTTATTATATAAACAAAAGACATTCCTTTTTTCTCTTTTTCCATTGACAACTATTGCAACTGGTTCAACATTAGACTAGACAAGCAACCAGTGAGGAGAATGGAATTAGAATTAAATATAACCTCTTTGGTATTCAGGAACTGCGAAATAAAATTTAAATGTATGGCAAGCGTAATTATTGGTGAATGAGATTCCCACATAGAGTGGGTATCTCATTCCTTTCCCTGGGATGGTTATTATCTTTCACCGTCCCAATAATCAACAAAAGATATAAAATTTGGGCTCCGTTACTTTTAGACTAAAATTCTTGAACAAAATGTGTTGAGATACCCCAAACCTTTACATGGAGACGTACTGATAATTTTACTACCAGGAATCCATTATTCGTAATGAGATTCACATTCCTGGTCTTTCATTCCGCCGTAACAAACAATGTCTATATGGCACAGTTAAACACCAAGTAAAGATATGTCAGACTTGGACAAAAGACTACCTGAAATGCCACGCCGATGCATTCTCCCTGATCATTGAACGCAGGACCACCACTATTACCTACAATCTATTTACTATAAGCAGCGGCAATAGGAAAAACAAGAAGATACAATTTGATGTTCAGCAGCTATGTGAAGCAATTTCTAAAAATTGTTTCATAGTAGACAGACAACTATCATGAAGAATTTTCCCTGTAATGGGTGGAAATATAGTTCTTTAACATGCAGTTACCAGGATTTATTGCCGCATCAATTTGAATGCCCAGCAACTCAGATGATCCATGAGCATATGATGTCACCTGATAGTACAGAACTAGTAAGAATTTGTAAGTTTGTTGAAAATCTAGGTGAAATTAAAGCTTTCTTAATAGTTTGTGGCAAAACATCGATGGTTAGTATTTGGTCATAGCCCAACAAAGGATAAAAGGAGTAAGATATCAATGTGCCCACAACGTCGCTTTTCTAGATTTGAATGTATCACCTGTGGAAATGCTGGATGGTATTGGATGAAAATCATTCATTCAAAGAGCTGCTGGTTGAGAAATAATGAATATCATACTAATGCAAACTCGCATTCTTGCACTTTTTACATTCGAATACTTTCAGCTTAAAAACAATCAGCAACAACAAACTATGGAGCCTTTGCCGGATGGGTAAATAAGTTAGTCGCACTAAACTGAATAAGTAATAGTATATTAGTATCACACATATACATTTAATTTGTGCAGCTCTCGAAACATTCTTCATTGTAGTTGATAATTATATCATGTATAGCACTCTTCTGATTTAAGCAGGGTATGCGACATAAATGGGGATACGTTATTGCAGAATCTAACTGATGATATAGAAATTTTACAAAAGAATACTATAAAGAGGAAAATCAATCACCAATTTACTCTTGAATTTCAAACAAAATTAAGTAGAACAGAGTTTTTCTGAAGATCTGTTTTTGGCATACCAGAGGCTTCTAGAAAGTATTGGATCTGACTTGCTAAATATCTCCATTTATCAATTGAACATCACAAATTGGCATTGCCTAGTAGCGATCAGTAAGCACCCATTCATTAAAATGTTGGAACATGAAATGTAAATTTATAGCATGGAGTACATTCAAAAATGAGAACAATATAACACAACCTTGAGGGCTACTAACCACACATAGACATCAAAGTGTTGGTCTTCATGTCAATAACTAATTTAAAGTCACATAGGTTGGCACTTCTATGAGATAGAGAAACAAACCTCTATTCGTGATACAACTCCCTTACTCACTGAAATGGTGTCTCCTCCAAGAGGATATCCTACAACAGTAACTGCATCCTGCCATTGTGAAGGGGGGAAAACAAATTATTAGTTGTACCTAGATATCATGTTCATGGCTCTGGAAACTAATCTTTAGGATCTTCATTAAGCATCCCATGTTTACAAATTTCAACAAAAAAGCAGTAGCAAACTTGGGCAGTACTAGAAGGGGAGGGAAAAACTGAAGCTGGACATACAAAATAATAACCAGAGCAAATACTTATAAAAAAGAAAATAATCGCCAGAGCAAATAGCAAGCAGGAACTGAAGAGGGTAATAAAACATATAGAACACTTCAGTCAAGGAATTTGGACAAGCATATAAAACACTTTAATCTGGACAAACACTTTATAAAAACATATAGTACACTACTACACTTTAATCAGACCTATTTAGGAGTGTACCAATAGCATATTAGAGGCCACTAAATGATACTATTATGTACAGATAACCACATCAGTATGTATTACTTGCATACTATAATGGTACAACATTTTAGCCATGAGAAATATTTAATTTAGCCCTCAAGAAGTTAATTATATCAAACGGTTGTACTTTGACACGCATAAATATTTTGTCATTCCTTCCTCAAATTTTGGCCCCATTTGTGTTGTACCATTGAATGAAGGACCTAATCCTTAATATGACGGAACTTCATTTTTAAGCGAATATAAACTCATGATCTCAGCTGGTACAGATTATGTCCAACTTTATTTTGAATAATCCATGCTAAGCAAGTCACATGGATGAGACCCATTTGATAACATTACCTTTAAAAATAAATAAAAAATTAATCCAACCTTTGCTAACTGCTTTCACATCTATATTATTTTTTCTGGATAGACAGACCGGATGAGGGTAGTTCAGTGAAGACCTAACGAGGAGGTTCACTATAGGGTTCAAACAAACTTATACTACGTGAAATGGCTCAACTGCTCGATTCATGGGAGAAGTATTTCCCAATAAAATATAAAATCACAAAATGAAGATCTATACAATGAGAACAAAAACTCTAAACTAGTATTCTTTGAGGGAGAATATGTGGGGGGTTTTTTTTGGGGGGGGGGGATAAACACCTGCAGACGAGGCAAGTGCCCAAAATGGAGAGGCTCAGCTCCTTTCCAGAATTCTTTGCTTTCTACTGAAAGCAATGCTATGTCACATTCCACGCCTTTAGCTAAAACCTGTACATGGGATCACTGATATAAAGTAAGCTGAAACATCTGAAATGCTCTAACACATAATCCAAGAACAAATAAAACATTTTCATCAAGTCTAAAAAGTTGGCATCAGAACCACCTTTTTATATATTTTATCAATTAAAAATAAACAACAGTTGCAAAGCATACTAAAACTAGAAAAGCAATTGCCTGAGTAGATATTAACTAGTAAAAGAATAGCAGTCGGCATTGAACCAACATCAATGGAAGTAATTGATAAACAAGAATAAAAATAATTTCATGATCTTGGAAAAAAAAGGTACAATAATTAAAATAAAAGAATTTAAAGAATAATGTCAATAAGCATTAGTATGTTTCTCTGAAAGACGACGTACCCCGACACAAATAAAATTGGTAAACAATTTTTACATAGCTTTATTTTTAAATTTTGCTAATTCACTATTTCGCTAACAAATACCTGACAGCTTTATCCATTCCTTCTATTACCACTAAAGGCAGATCATATCAAATTACCAACTTCAAATGCTCAGGCCATCTTGACCACACATTAGGGATCATTATTATTACCAATGAAGATAGTTGAGATACATAATTTTAAAACCACAATGCTTCCTTGTATATGAATGATACCTTAGCCACATACTTGGTATCATCTCCCCTTCTCTTCACCTTGACCTGCAGCCAAATAAGAAGGGCAGCACAATTGAGCATAAGCACATCTCTCAATTTCAGGATTAATAAGCTTGAAATATTAGATTGGTCAGAATTTATAGCTCCTTTAAGTTATATGAATAGCTAGAATTAGAGAGTGTATAATCTATTATGGATAGATATGGAGAATCTAGACTGTATAGGTACTTAAAAGGATATGACGATTTTCTACTGAAACTTGATAAGATTCTGGTATAGCACTCAGGTAGTCAGGTTAATGTGTGTTTGTGTTAAATTTCTTTAACAAAAATTTGTTGGAATAGATAAGTTCTACAGAGGTTATCCCAAAGATAGTAGCATAGAAAAACCACAAAGAGTGGCAGCACTACAGTACAATGCAGTGCAGTGTCAAAGCAAGTTAAATAGATTTGGTTGCGTAGCCATAACTATAAGCAGCAAGGGAAAGCATAGAATGGATATGCTCTATGGAGCTCATACTAAGGATCGCAGCAAGGGAAAAACCACAAATAGTGGCAGCAGTGGAGTGAAATGCAGTGCTGTGTGAAAAGTAAGTTAAATAGATTTGGTCACGTAACAATAACCAAGCAGCAATGGAAAGCATAGGATGGTAGTGATGGGCCCATTTTATCCAACGCCTGGAGGGATGAGTCACAAACAAAAGCATATAAGGATTTAACCCAAGCAAATTGTGGTTGCCCCATTCAGTGTCAAGCTTAAATTGAAGACCTTTTAGTGCTGTTATCATTGTGAATAAGTCCCCTTATAAATCACTACCCCTTTTGATAAGGAAAATAAGGATATACAATACATCATCATAGTCTTGACATTTTTTTCCTATCACTAGTCTTGTCAAGTATTAATCTCCTCAATGTAGCAATAGGCTTATGTTCAGCATTCAACACTTTACGCAACTAAGAAATCATGAACAGAAATATCAGATAAATGATTCCTTTTAAATCACTATATCCAAGTGATCAGTATAGCTGGAACAACTATAAAGTATACCTGGGTATTGTGTTCAACACAATGCGCATTCGTTAAAAGCTTCCCATCTCCAATCATGAAAGCACTGCTTGAAGAAATACAAGGGCAAGCACCGATAAATAGCAAGCATGGAAAATAACAATACTAAAATAGAAAAACTGAAGGTCCTTGTTTCATAAAACTTTTCCTAACACCCACCAAAATAATTTATTTAAAAAAATAAATCCTAATAATTTCCAAGACCAGTGACTAGGTAAAGAAATCAAAACATGCCTTCCGGTACTTGTATATTGTCTTTGTTTTTGCCAAGGAAGGGAGTAATCAGGTGCAGTATGCGTACAGTAAACCTAGAAAAATAAGAAAAACAAAAAGAGTGAAACCAAACTGAAGATACTTGTAAAAAGATTTACAAATAGATTCTGCATATATTTACATGCTTAAGAATGTTATATTGCATAACGAATATAAAATAGATGAACTTTAATGTGCACAAGCCATATAGAGGGAGACCAGATCAACATTAGTTGTTGCATGCAAAATACATTATATCACTACTGAGTATTCCTGATTGCCTCTCATGAACAAAGTTTGCATCAACTTTTTTTATTTTCCACTTTTATATGTTGTGTGATATACAGAAGCTACACCAGGTATGATAAATCTAACAGAAAAGTATAAATTGATTATGTATATATCTAAAGATTTACAAGCTTGAAACACAACTTATAACAGAAGTAGTAAGTTCAATAATTTGATTAAAATAGTTCGAGATTTTCACTCAGCCTTCAGTAAATCACACAACTCCTCTGTCAAAATAAAGAGCAGTTCCATAAGGACATCAGGTAGAGAGCCAATTGACATAGACAGAAGAAGACAGTTCAAATGGTCAGCGTTAGCTCCATTATTTAGTCTACAAATATAATACAGGAAGCTCCAATATGCATTCAACCACTCCCAGTATAAATATGCAAAAGCAATGCTGGAAAGAGTTGGGGAACATAGGATATCCAGCTCCATAATGCTTACAATAATTCAATTTGGAACTTAAAAGTGAGATCAACAAGAGATCTTTACCTTTACAACAGCATTAAGAAAAGCCGCATCTTGAAGATTACCTGTTTCAACCTGGGTAAAACAGCAGTACATATTAGATAAAATCAATTTATAGAGTTAGCAGGCTTCAAGTGGCAACATCTAAAAGAAAAGGAATTTAGAATTCAATTAAGTGGATAATAGCTTCCAAAAACAAATTTTATGATTAAAGTGACCTTATGCATCATGTTGCATCAATTAAGTGCATCTCAATACCTGCTGCTCCTTTGAGTCAATTCTAAATCCCTTGGTGCCTTTTTTCTGTGCACCAGATGACTTAAAAGTTGTTGACTGAGATAGTCCTGTGTTACGTCTACCACAATGGTCATCAGCGTTTGAGTAGGGCCTTTCATCTTTTGATCTTCCACGAAAGCTCTGTGAAACAGCTTCTTTCTTGGAAACAAAGAAAGAAAAAAATGATCAAGTCGGCTTAGCTTAAGATAAAAGTTGAAGAATACATAGATGGGTCAGAAATAAATTTTAGACTAGTTTGTTCAAGTGGAACCCAAAATAGAGGGATAGAGAGTTGGAGACTTCTCATTGTCCTAGAAAACTCAGGTGTTCCCGGGTACATCCAACTTTATCTCAACCAACTTTATAATAGGAAAACAAGAACATGCCCATAAACGAAACACAAGCTCTCTATCCTAGGGCTTAACATAGCATAGCATTTAGCTTCAGCAAGAGCTTGTTTTAGGGAAAAATAATAATAAAATAAATCAAAATCCAACATACAGTTGCTACGTCATGGCCTATATGAATTAAAATACAAATCACTCCAGCTCAATACAATACAACATTAACATCTTACTCACAAGACAATACCCCAATAATGAACCACCATTGTACAAGAAAATGTTACAGAATTATCAATACAACTTAAAACTAAGACTCCCAGCATATAAATAAACAAATATTAAGAGCATAAAATCGAAAGAACTATACATGTATAACTGTATTAATGGAAAGAGATAAAGATTAGGGCTTTTCTACCTCTGTAGAAGATTTTCGAGGTAATGGAGAAATGGGTCTATTGGGATTGTTCCTATTGGAATTTTGATTGATGGCTTTGTTAAATATTAAAGAAGCTGATCCTTTCTGGGTGGAGAAAAGGCGATGTGATGAGAGAGAATTAGGGGAAGTTCCGGTTGAGGTGAAGAGACTGAACCAGCAATTTGCGGCGGCAACGTTAGCCATTTCAGGAGCAGCTAATGAGAGAGGAGGGGGGGTAGTTACAGAAGCTCCGAGGCCCGTTTGGACTTTTGGAGGAGTACGGTAACCAGTTTACCTTATCCTTTGATTTTCAATTCTCAAATATTAGTAGATTCCAACTTGATTACTCCCTTCACTTATTTTGGCGCCTCTTCTTCTATTTTTCCAGTCTCACAATAATGATTAATGAATAATCAACCACTGTTTTTTTTTTCTTTCTTTTTAAAGTAAGAATAAACCATTTTACTTGTCAAAAATCAATTCTTATATCTAAAAGTATAATATCTAGTTTAATTTTAATTTTAAAATTCAATAAGTTGACTATACATGAATTCTCTCGTTTACAATCTATCTAATAAAATACAAATGATTTTAAATTTCTCGCTCACTCAATAAATCATCTGGGCCGTCCAAAATTTGAGATAAATCCCACCGTTCATACATCTATCTAATAAAATACATCTATCTATCTAATAATTTAATAAAATACAAATGACTTTAAATTTCCCGCTCACTCAATAAATTATTTTGGTCGTTCAAAGTATGAGATAAATCATATTGTCCATACAGTGCCGGAGGCACGGGACCCAGCTAGTCTATCTAATAAAATACAAATGATTTTGAATTTCCCGCTTATTCAATAAATCATCTGGGCCGTCCAAAGTTTGAGATAAATCCCACCGTCCATACATCTATCTATCTAATCTATCTAATAATGATTTTGAATTTCCCGCTTACTTAATAAATCATCTGGACCATTCTAATTTTGAGATAAATCTCACTGTCCATACAGTACCGGAGGCACGGGACCCAGCTAGTGATACATATATATTTTAATAAATTGACAGACACGCTTATTAATCATTAAATTCTTTTATAAATAGTGTTGGATATATAGATAAACGCGCATATTTTTAAAAACAAAGGTTCAAAATTATACATAGGACAATAAGAGGGTGTTGGGCAAGACTTATAAGTTCCAGTTTATAAGTCATTTGATACTATTGAGGTGTTTGATAATAATTTATTTTTTAATTTACAAGACAAAATTAATAAGCACCAATTTGATACTTATCAGTTGAACATCTTCATAAATTATTTTAACTTAATTTATAATTTATAAATTAAATTGATGCCGAACACTTTTACTTATAAATCGTAATTTAAATTTTAATTTTAAAGTCATTTTAAAATAAATCGTTGCCGAACGGGCCCTTAATCTCCTCCTCAAATCGAGTAATTGAACTTTTTCTATTTGTTTTTATTTTTTACAAATTAAGAATCAACCACCATACTTGGCAAAAAGTTATAAAGTTTTTATTTTAATATAATCAAGTTTTACTAGTAATTCATAATATGGTCGTTAAGTTATAAAGTTCAACTTTTATCTCCTTTCATTCCAAAAAGAAAATAATAATATAATATAAGGTGGGTACTCAATTTTTAACTTTGGCAAAAAGTAAAATCATTTTATTTATGAGATTTTAAAATGAGACATTATCTTTAATTATATTTTAACAATTTAATTATTATATCACCATTATACAACTATGCCCTAATAAATAATTCATAAATTTAGGAATAAATATATGGAGTATTTCAAGTTTGTAAAATTTGGAAATGGAACTCTGTTTTGTATAATGACCTTTAATTTAATTCCATATCTGTCCTAAATGAAATGCCAAGTGGAGAGCGCTCTTGCAGTAAATGGGCTGTAGAATTGGATTTGGAATATATAGATTGGCTTGGGCTCAATCTTAACTTTCAACTTGTGCCTCATGGATTAACTCAGATCTATGCAAGTATTTTACATGGATAAGAGAGAGAAATGCCAAGTGAAGTGGTCATGCATTACACTGCGTGCATGTTCTTGGCAGGCATAAAACTCATAATAATGTTAATGTAGGTAAAAAAATGAATGATTTCACATTCATATAAATTTAATAAAAAAATGTTAAATTTATGTAATCCGATTACAAACGTAATTTTAATTACATAGCAATCGAGTGAATTTATTTAATCTGATTACAAACAAACGTAATTTTAATTATATCATAATCAAATAAAAACAAACATAATTTATATCTGTGTAATGACAAAATATATTTAAAATACATTCCGAATAATAATAACTATGGATTAAAGTATATTACTTAAAAAAAAGTGTAGCATGTTATTGGAAACTAGTGCCCACTAAGATGAAGATCAAAATAAAACACAAAAAATCTTTTCCTTTTTTGTGTGTGTGAAGAACCTCTTCATTTTCTTTTTAAGTTTTTTTTTTAATCATGAATTTCATTTATTTTTTTAAATGTAGAAGTATGGTTAAATTAATATATTGGTCACGAGTTCGCTACATAACAAAATTAAGTTTTGAAAAAAAATTCTCTTAATTTTCCCCATAATCATCCATCTCAAGGTTATAGGATTGGAATGTAGAAGCTACACCTTGCAAACGGGTTGGGCGGGGCCTTTGGCAGGCCGGGTCAAAATGACTCGAATTTTGGCGGGTTAAAAATGTTAGCCTAAAGATTGATTTTTAACGGGCCAGCCCACGGGTTGAGATTGTTTTATGCCTGTTTTTTGAGTTTAAACTATACAGGTCGGTTCAAAAAGACTCAAGTTTTTGTGAGCCAAAAAAATGCGGCACAAAACCCGTTTTTTAACAGGTGGACCGGCCCAACCCGCGGGCTTTGGACCCGTTTACCAAGTCTAGTAGCAGCAGTTTTGGTTTTATTTATTACTTTATTTTTTTATTAAAAAATAAAGGCTTATGTGAGACCCCAGATTTTATGAATAAAGATTTAAATTTCTCGAAATATTTTTTTTAATATTATGGTGTGGATTTGATATAATGTTATAGTTGTGAGTATTATTTATAAATTTTGCAAAGTATGCAAGTTGGTGTATTATATTCGATTGGTCGGGGAATATTCGTTTTAGCAAGGAATATTCGTACAACGGCGCAATCATTGGTATACCCTACAACAGAATTATTGTCGGATTGAGAAAACGACAAAAATATTTTTATGAAAATAACGGCGGAAGTTTTACCGTTAATATTGTTGAACTACTCGGTAGTAAAAGTACAGTAATACGCGTGGTTGTATAGTAACACATAGTATTGATTATTGATGCTTACGTGAGAAATCACTCAGTTATACTCAATTATTGATACAGTAATTGCTGCATCATATCTCTCATATTATTGATTCGATTATTGTCACAGTATCATCTGCATAATATGTTATTTTATTAAATCAATAATTGAGACGGCAAAGTTATTCATATTATTAAATTGCAATATTTATAATGTCTAGAAGTTCTATCAAGGAGAGATTTGGTCACCTAATTGCGCGCCAATAGGGAGATAATTGATGTTTGGAGGTTATATTGTTCAATCGGGTATAGATATCGATTTCTACTAACACAAATAATCCCAACACAATTGAACTATCAAATTCATCTTTAATCAACACGAACTTATTCATCATTAATATTATAACTCACAATATTTAACACCTAGGTTATTCCCAGGAAAGAGGGGGCTTTCCAATAACAAATTCTCTCTAATGGCACCCAATTAGGTGACCAAATATCTCATTGACAGAACTTCTAGACATTGTAAATATTATAATTTAATAATATGAATAACTTTGTCGTCTTAATTATTGATTTAATAATATAACATATAATGCAGATGATACTGTGACAATAATCGAATCAATAATATGAGAGATATGATGCAGCAATTACTGTAGCAATAATTGAGTATAATTGAGTGATTTCTCACGTAAGCATCAATAATCAATACCATGTGCTACTATGTAATTACGCGTATTACTGTGCTTTTATTACCGAGTAGTTCAACAGTATTAACGGTAGAACTTCCGTCGGTATTTTCATAAAAATATTTTTGTCATTTTCTCAATCCGACAATAATTATGTTGTGAGAAATCACTCAGTTATACTCAATTATTGCTACAGTAATTGCTGTATCATATCGCTCATATTATTGATTCGATTATTGTCAGTATCATCAGCATTATATGTTATATTATTAAATCAATAATTAAGACGATAAAGTTATTCATATTATTAAATTGAAATATTTATAATGTCTAGAAGTTCTGTCAAGGAGAGGTTTGGTCACCTAATTGCGAGCCAATAGAGAGCAATCCTTATTGGAAAGCCCCTCTTTCCTGGGAACAACCTGGTTGTTAAATATTGTGAGTTATAATATTAATTATAAATAAGTTCGTGTTGATTAAAGATGAATTTGATAGTTCCATTGTGTTGGGATTATTTGTGTTAGTAGAAATCGACATCTATTCCGATGATAATTGATGTCTGGAGGTTATATTGTTCAATCGGGTATTCGGGACATTTTTTGTGTCAGAGTACTATTCACGAGTTACTATTCACCCGAACAATATATTTCTTTTCGGTCCAAATTATTTTTGGGTATAATATTATTCCATGAGTAGATGTGCTAATTTTTCAGACCATTGGTTGAATTTATAATAGTAAATCAATATGGATCGCTTGTTTAAAGTTTTAATAGTAAATCAATATGGATCACTGGTTTAAAGTTTTAATAGTAAATCAATATGGATCGTTGGTTTAAAGTTTTAATAGTGAATCAGTATGGACCGGTGCTTCAAGTTTTAATATGGACCGTCCGTTTAAAAGTAAATCAATCTGGACCGTTCATGAATTAGTTACTATTCAATCCATTCTCCTATAAATAGAAACTCATCCCTTTATTATTTCTTACGAATTCACTGAAACTCTAGAGAGAGAAATTATAGAGAGAAAGAAGAAGAGTATTCTGTTACTTCACTACTTCTATATCCAGTTTCTTCTTTATAAGGTAAGGGATATTATTTCTTTTGTATTCATGAAGAGAACTTCTGTTATTCCATTCTTTATTATTCTGTTGGAATAACCTGTATACGCGGACTACCATATACTTGATAAAATTCTTCTGTTATTTCATTCTTTATTATTCTGTTGGAATATCCTGTCTGTGCGTTTTACGCCGGACCTGGTTCCGTCTTTATTATTCTGTTGGAATATCCTATTTGTGCGTTTTACGCCGGACCTGGTTCTGTCTTTATTATTCTGTTGGAATATCCTGTCTGTGCGTTTTACGCCGAACCTGGTTCCGTTATTTATTATTCTATTGAAATAACCTGTCTGTGCGGTTTATCGCATGCCTGGTGATTTCTTTTGTTATTCCATTTCTTATTATATTCAGTTGGTTAAAGTTTTGACTTCTATACTCCATGAAATTAGTGGAAAATCCTTGATATTTGCGCTTCATCCAGTATCTTTTCTTGGAAATGTTCTTCTGAGCATTCTTGAATTTTACTCTACAAAGAAGTATCATGTTGACAATTTGGACATTATTAGTTCCTGGATAAATTAATTCTTGAACTTATTTTATTGAATTCTTATATCATTGTCATCATCCTCATGTTTATATTTTATTGAAAGTCATCTGTGCCCTGTAGTGCATAGATGGATTTGATATGATTATGACCAGGGATTATTCGGTATAATCATGACCATAATGTTATAAATGATGTGGTAAAAGTCCTCATTGGCCCGTAGTGCATTGATGGACAGTTGTTGGCATTATCATGACCATTGATTAATACACGAATATCTTTGGCCCATAGGGCATGGATAATTTATGGTCGTGATACTAATGAATATCCTTGACCGTAGTGCAGGGATGATGTGGATTATTTATTAAGCTGAGTCTCAGCGATAAAAGTGATGAAAAACCTTTTAAATCATAAAAGATAGCAGATTTTATTCTCTACTTGACTCTTTTAATGGATTGCTTATTCCGCTGCAGTTAAACTTGTTGTCTATTGTATTTTATCATTTTAACATTGTTGAAGGCTAATGATAATTTATCCTGCATTATCTTAGTCATAACATTTCTTACTGGGCTAGTTAAGCTTACCCTTTCTTTCACTGTTCTCTTCAGAAAATGAGAATGTAGCAGGGACTAGTCGGGGAACCGAGTGATGATCCAGATGATAGCATTAGTAGTCCTCACTATTCTATGAAATAGTGTGATAATAATTGTAATGAAGATTTATTCTGAGAGTGGATATTGTCTAGAAGATAATATTTGTATTAAAACTCACAGCTCTTGTTGTATATTTAAGATTGTATTTGTATTTTGTACCATGTATTTGGCGACTTAAGATGGGTGATGTATACCTATTTTGGGGGCGTCACAACTTAAATATGAATTAGTACCCTAAACTATAGGCCATATTCTGCTTCGGTGATCCACCTTTCAATTTTGTCAATTAGGTGATTAAACTATCAATTTTTTCCAATTACAACAAATTGAACACGCCACGTCAGAAATTGCTGATGTGGCTAATTGTGTGGGGTCTTAAGCAGCTTATGTGGCAAAAAAACTATTTTTTATTCATTACATAAACAAATCTGTTTAAATAAAGGGCAAAATCGTCAAAGCCTAACTTAAAATCCCTAATTAAAATAAAACAAACATATGAAAGAAAATCAAATTCGCCGAGACATTACTATCCTCCGACGTCGACAAACAAGCTCTGCTCAAATTTCATGGCATTCCGGTCTATCAATCTGTGGCGATGTTGAAGGCCAACAACGGCTTGATGAACACATTAGAAACCGACGGAGATAGCAAATTCGACTTCACTATTCAGAACGAAGGCGAGGAAGTGACGTTGAAAACAAAGATCGTGACGGCGCAGATAACATGTACATTGATTGACGAGCAGCCGTTAGCGATTTATACACTCAACCACGTTTTGTTGCCGATGGAGTTGTTTAAGGCTGTTCCGTCGCCGACTCCGGCTCCGGCACCGACACTTGAAGAAGCTGCTGATTCTCCAAAGCCGACGAAGAATTTTGTTGGTCTTGATCGACGAATTTGATGAGGCACTTTTATTCTTCTTCTTCTTCGTCTTCACTCACCCACTTCTTCATTCTCTTTTTCCTCTTTATTTCTTCTTCAAATTTTAGACAGGAGAGAGAGAGATGCAATAGGTATTTCAGGGTAGCAAGCAATTGAAACTAGCAATCGCCATATCAGACTTGGTCACTCATTTTTACTATTTTTTAACTCCGGCGATATTGACAGTCCATATGTTATAATATACAATCAATCGATCTTCAGTTGTTAGTTAGGGTTTCGTTCGATTTAGGGCTGGGTTTAGATCGATTATTGTATATGATCTCATATAGATATATTTTATGTTAATGTTAATTTGTTGTTTGACCATTTTGCCCCATATAAAATTAGATTTGTTTATTTTATGAATAAAAAATAGTTTTTTTGTCACATAAGCTGCTTAAAGCCCACACAATTAGCCACGTCAGCAATTTCTGACGTGGCGTGTTCAATTTGTTGTAATTGAAAAAAATTGATAGTTTAATCACCTAATTAACAAAATTTAAAGGTGAATCACCGAAGTGAAATATGGCCTATAGTTTAGAGTACTAATTCATATTTAAGCCAAAAATAAACTATGAAATTTTATTACCCGTCCAAAACCCGTATGTAGTTTTGCTTTTGAATCTGCCTTATCCAAAAACAACACGACACCTCAACTGATTCTTATTATTCGTGAGCATTTGACCTCTCTTCTGCCCTAATTTTCCCGCCATTAACAGTTTTCAGTTTAATTTGTTCAGATCTAGAGCGATATTCAGTCAATCTACAATGGTGTCTTTAACATTTATCGTTTCTACTACAAATGCCCCAAACAAAGATTCCTTCTTTTATACAAAGATCAACAGTAGTAGTAACTTTACATTTGGTATACAAACCCTTAATTTTCAGGTCTCTTCTACACCCAGATGCCCTATAAATGGCCACTCTATTTGTTTATCCACTCCAAAGCCTCACTCTCACTCTCACTCAGACCCCCAAATTGACGGAGGAGAAGAAGACCCAGAAGAGTATGTTCAAAACCTTAGAGTTCCAGACCATTGGTCAAATACTTCCAAAGCCTTGGAGGTACTAATTAATTTAATCTTTTTTAGCTCAAGTAACATATTATACTCATCACCCTTTATTGATAGTTCATGGTAATATTTTTTTGTTTATTATATATATATATATATATATATATAATTTTTGTGAGGGGGTAGGGAAGTATTTTATTAGAAGGGAATTGAAAGCACACAACCTGATCGGGAGTCAAACGTTAATCCTTGTGGATGTGTGTGGGTTTTGATTAAACATGTTCTGCTTCAACCGGTGTCTGTCTAATTGTTGATATTGATTGTGGTAAATATTGGTAAAGTTAGATTTAGTGTAGACCTTTAATAAACATGAGATTTTTCTAGCTTTCATTAATTCTTTTGTTGTTATGGTTAAGGCAGCTAGCTTTGTACAGGAACACACGAATAAAAATTGTAAAAAGAGAAATGGCTCCATAATGCAGTACTAGACTTTTCTGTGCCATATGGGATGTGAAATTTGGGTTAGATATGGGCCATGAATTTGGATAGCATGATATAGGGGTCATGAACTAGCAAGGGGAGGAAATAACAACGACAAATAACTATTAGTACATCTTTTAAAAGAGGATAGATGCAGATTCTGGCGAGTGCTCAACTGAAGATAATTGCAAGCTACATTGGTTTTATAAATCATAGATTTTCTAGTATATCTGACTATCTGAGATCTGATTTGAACTTGGAATTTGTTGGATCCAATAAGAAAATCAGTACTTATCAACTTTTGCCTCAGCTAACTCTATTCTTTTGTGCAACCGACATTTTGCTACTTCAAATTGACTAGAATATACTTCCTTCGTCCAAAATATAAGATCATTATTGACTTTTTGAAGTTAACTTAAGACAATTTCAAGCTCAAAATTGACATGGATTTTTTTAATTTTAATCAATACAATGATGAATATTGTAAACTATCTAAAAAGTAATACTCATTGTTTCATAATTTTTTAATGAATCATCCCAATTCTGAGTTTGAAAATGTCTCAGAATATTTTATAGTTTGGAACGGAGGGAGTACATTGAAGCATGCACATTTTTTATACACAAAAATAAATGACCTACAAGAGTACTATTTGTGTGTGTGTGTGTTTGTACTCTATGAATGAGGTATATATGCTCAATCTGTTTTAGCATCACTGCAGGAATCAGAATGGCTGAGAGTAACACTGCAGAAATGGTTGGATGACAAGTACTGTCCAGAGGCAACTAATGTAGAAATTAGCAAGGTTGCTGCCCTCTCTTATTACGAATCTTTGTTGGACAAAGAGACAGACTTGGGTGAGATTTTGTTAAAGATGGCCATAAAATTGGAACGCGTCTCCTTTCAAGAAAGCTTTCACGGGGCATTCTCATCAGCAAATGCTGCAGTGAATCTTATTGTCCAACGGATAGAGCACGACTGATTGGTTGGCCATGTACAAGGTTTGACTTCATTATTTAAACGCAATTGTTTTTGGTTGCTGGTTTCTTATTTATTTATTAGCATTAGTTGCACATGCCGACATGAAAATTGAGGTAGTTAACTACCTGGAAAGGCCTAAAAGCTTGTAACTTTTGATTTTGCAGTGTTGTTGACTGCGTGAAATTAGCAAATGCGGCGGCATTCATAATATACTTTCTCAGAATAAGAGCCCCTTTCTTAAAATTTGTCTTCTAGGTGACACAATGTTCCAGTTTTAACGAGTCTCATTTAGTGACAGTGAGAGATGTAGTATAACATGTGATGGTATTATATTTTCAATTGGGGCAACCCAACAATTACAAGTTAGCGGTGGGGTAGAAATCTTGTCAAGATTAAAGAACAAATAGAATCATAATGATCTTTCTTTCCCTTCTGCTAATAATTTTCCTTGGAAGTACTCCTATAATTGAACTCTTTCAGTACCACTTGTTTCAAACTTTCTGGTGTACTAACCGTTAAAATAAGTAATTTAAATAAGAAAATGTCTTAGTAAAATTTGATAGAGTATTTTTAATGGATCATCTTCTAAGTGTGGAATATGCACATGCACATCTGAGATCATGCTGACATATTATATTATATACTACTCCACAATCAATCATGCTCACTATTCACCATCCCATTTTGTATTCTAGTCCGGCATTAATGAATGAATTTATACATAATTTTATTTTAAATAATTAAATAGTATTAATGTTAAGAGAGATTTATTTTTATTTTTAACGGAGAGTCTATCCGTTTAGTTTAAATGACGTGATTTTTAAATTAATTTTAAAACAAACAAACAATATTTTCTTTTGGTTTCTATATAATTCTGAAAATACGTTTAGATTTGTTTAATTAAAGTTATTGAAAGAAGACAAATGATTTAGAAAGTGTTTAAATTTGGTTATTATACTGCATTCACTTCAATTTTATTTTTATTTAAAATTTTCTGAACCTAATAAGCAGCTCGTGGGAATTATTGGAGCGTGATTAAACAAATGGACAAAAAATTACAACTATGATGAATGGAGTACATATATGAAAGCCAAAAGAAGGGAGTATGGTATGGCCACCATTACCAACAACCTTCTTGTTAATCAAAAGGAATATAAATGCACGTACCATAAATAAACATAGATGTTCATGTTAGGGGGATGATGGACCACATTCCATTTTTCCTATCCAATTATTCAGTGTACGTGTAATTTTCTTGTCCCCAAGAAAATTACCTACTGCAATTACATTCAACCTCACGGTAACATTTACTACTAGTTAATATTTTAAAATAATACAGGATGATTATTAATTTTTTAAACTCGAGTTAAGATATTTTTAATCTGAAAACTATTATGAATTTTACCTAATCAAATGATCAGATTTAAATATTATAAATAATTTATTTAATTGAATTATAATTATGATAAATTTATCATTTGAAATATGAGTTGACTTATAATTATTATATGATTCTAACAATTTATATTGAAAATAAGTATATATAATTATAACTCACGCAACTAATATAAAAAATAAGTAATTCTAACACACAACTCATATAAAAAATATGAGGATGAAGTGAGGAAGTAAGATTAAATTAAGAGACAGGTGGTAGGTAGACAGGTGATGAAGTGACGTGTTTATCTTTTCATATTCGTGTTTTTTTATTAGTATTTTACATTCATGTTTTTTTGGGGTGGAGTTGAACCCAGTACCTCTTGTTTTGTAAGAGGCTCGGGGTACCAATTGACTCAACAGTTCTGTAAAAGTTACTAGGACTCCTCCCCTTACGAATGAGATAAGGTATAAATTTAAAAGATTAAATTAATAAAATTATGTCAAAAAAATATAATAATAAAAAATATGACATAATTATACGACTAAAGTGAGAATTGGTTTATAACATAGATATAGATATAGATAAATACATATATATATCACGTACGGTGTCCAATAGAAAATGCAAAGAAGAAAAAAAATACAAAGATGTAGTTCATAGGCGGCCCGGCAACATTTGGAATATAGGTACGTAGTAATATACTTATTATGAGGAGTTAAGTTAGGATAGTATATTAACCCCTAGTTTTCAGCACGACACAGTTGAATATAATTTCTCCTCCTATTCATATTATAATTGGACTAGCTAGTATTATCACCAACTTCATTTCATACCCACCTGCCTTCTTGTGCTCCTCTCTCTCTCTCTCTATATATATATATATAAGGAGCTTCAGCTATACGTGAAGGTTTTGAGCCATCTTTCTCTCTACCTCCTCTCTCTCTCTCTCTCTCTCACACACACATACACATACACATATACTAATTATAGTATATATATATAGAGAGAGAGAGATGGACTACTTTAAGAACGGCCTGTTAGTTTGCGCAACATTAGAATGTGAAAGCATACAAGAAATGGTAACATCGATGGAGAAAGCAAAGGAAGAAGGGGCAGATCTTGTGGAACTTTGCATCCATTCTTTGCATTTCTCTCACATTTCCGAGCTTCAAAATCTCTTAAAACACAGACCTCTTCCTGCAATTGTCTCTTTCAGGTATGCACAAACTCACACACACACACACACAAATAAATATATATATATGAAATGTATCTATATATATAGTACTTATGTTCTCCTTCCCTAGCTATAGCTCATTCTCTATATATCTCTTTCTAAATTTTCATACAGATTTGGTGACACACATTTCCTAAAAATAAAATATATAAAAAAAGTACAAAAAGGAATAGCGGTCTCTATTTATTTTTTTCTTTCTTTTTATAGTAAATTTGCTTACCACCTTTCGTATGTACATTGTACAATACCAATATTCATTTGTTTTTTGACTATTAAATTCAAGGTTGTTGGCATTCTTTATCATCACATAATTATTCCTCCATTTTAAAATTTGATACATGCATGCATCTTTTTCGATGTATATATATATATATAGTATTAAAACTATTCTTCATAAATATCATAACTCAGAAGCATTATTGTACTGCAAGAGAAGATATACGGGTAGGTAGAATTGAATTAATTTTCTGGACATTAATTATTAAATTTTATTATCCAACATATATAAATATATATATATATGTGTGATATATATATATATATATATATATATATATATATATATATAGGGAGAGAGAGATAGAGAGAGAGAAGGCACACAAGAAGGGTAGGTCGGTAAACGAACGCATCAATGAAGAAACAAAGACGAGAGAGCAGCTAAGCCAAGAGTTTCTCGACCAATTTGTCTTTGATACGCCTCCAGATTCTTATATTAATGAATAATATAATATAACTCCATTTTTCATGTGGTTGCACAGCCTGCTTCCGCTTAGGGTTCTTATCACATAGGAATGATTTGAGTGAATATGTTGACAATTAAACGATCAAATTATTCAACACAATACACTTTGCATTCAACTGTATGCATTATATATATATATATATAGTAGTATTGTTTGGTACTGAACTTAATTATTTTATAGTACGTGGTCCAATTTATGTTTAGATTTTGTTAAACTCTATGTTATATAGTCACACTAACAGCCAATTTCATTGTTCGGACATTCTCCTAGCTTTATTTTTCACTTATAACTAATTAAGGATGAAAATTTATCATGTCCCCACACACCCACCTTGATTTTCACCCCTCGTCTCGAATTGAATGGGACAATAATTTTGAGAATATGGATGGAGAATATTATTTATGAGAATGGAGAGGGGATGATGTTTGTTTACCTATCTCTGAATAGTAATATATTTTAATTTTTTAAAGTTAATTTGTAAAATCTTGAAACTCAAATTTGATATAAAAAATAATAAAGACGATAATTACTAGTACTTTATAATTAGTTTACAGTTGTTAAATTTATTTATATTAAATCTAAATAATTTTATATTAATTTTGAATTTTAATATTTCACAAATTGACTCAAAAGATCAAAATGTATCTCTAATTTTGAAATATAATGAGTGCTTATTAAATTAATGTCTATACTATTATATATTAAATGATTAAAATATATGTCTTTGTGCGTGTGTGTATATATATATATATATATATATATATATATTATTTGCTTTTTATTAATTTTATCGTGTATACGCTAAATATGATTACTTTTTATGTATGTATTATTATAAATATTAATTAAGAATAATTTTTTATTTAAAAAGATCACCAAATTTTAAAATTCCCAAACTAGTTGAATATGAATTCCAGAGTAAAAGTGGAAAGAGAAGAAAACAAATAGTAGAAAGAATAATAAATTAAATATTTTAACAGAAAATTTTGGTTTATATTTTTCTGTCTCAGGTCTAATTCGCCGAACACTTCAAATAAAAGAGTGTCGAAGAAGACATGTTTGCAAGTTCTGAGACTGGCCATTGAATTAGATATCGAATTCGTTGAAATTGAGGTTGAGGTTAGTACATCGTCTTCATCACCCATTCACCCCCACCCAATTTGTTATAGTCATAATCATATTCTCGTAGTGTTGTTAACTGTTATAAATTACAACATCAATTGCATTCTTTGCATTCTGTAAAAGTATCCATGAAAAATTCTGTGTTTTTGGTTAGTTTTTAGGAGGAGGAAGTTTTAAGTAAATAAACAAAAAATTACACCTTCAATTTAGCATAAATTAACCAACAAATTCTTCCATTATGTAGTCTAACTAGTTGTTATTGGTAAATTAAGCATAAATTAACCAACAAATTTTTACACACTTGAAATCTCTGTGAGGTTTAGAGAACTGGATTTTTCCTAATAAATATCTCCCATATCATGATATCAATCAATCAGCAATGAGCAAAACATAAAAATTTAGAAGGTGATGCACCAATACAATTTCGTGATAGCCATTGAACTTCAAATGAAAGACGAGGAATGGTACGTCCTACTTTTCTGTATTATTAAATGTTGTATCACTTTAGGTTTTGCATTTTACAACCTTGAGCACCACCATTACCTTGATGATTATCATTATCCCTTAATGTGTCATATTCCAATAACTTTTTTTTTCCTTCCAAATTTTGGTTACTTTCTTACTCTCTTAAATGCATGAAACTTGCAGGTGGCTTCTGATGTTTTAATGGCTGAACTTATGAACAAACGGTCCAACAGCAAGATAATTGTATCAAGTTATGTGAATGGTGGTGGCACTCCTTCAATAGAGAAACTTGGCAACCTGATTGCATACCTGCATAGTACAGGGGCAGACATAATCAAAATTGTGATTGATGTGGTTTACATTACAGACGTAGCACCTGTGCTCCGGATGCTTACTTATTGTCAGGTTTATCATTGATTGCAAATTAAAAGATGTGATATATATATATATATATATATATATATATATATATATATATATATATATATATATATATATATAGAACGGACCTAAAGCACACCTCTTAAATAAAACTACGTTGTGGGACCACGGGTGACATTTTTGTAAATAAAAGAAAAGCAAGTGAGATCACTCTCTTTTAATATTATTTTGTTTTTTAAAAGAATCTTCAAAACGACGTAGTTTTAATAAAAGTATACTATTTAAGAGAGATATGTTATTTAAGAGATATGCTTTAGATCCATCCTCTCTCTCTATATATATATATGGGAAATTATTATAGAATTTTGTTCACTTAAGAAAGCTTTCACTGCAAAACCTTTTCTTACTATTTGATAATTTTTTAGAATACTTTATAACTATATCGAAATGCTTTGCAATGTAAAATCCATTGTTTGAAATTTAACCTGCCCCTAGTATACATTTTACCTAAAAACAAATATCCTGGACTGTATTGGTGGTTAATTTAATTTCTTTGCCCTTTTTCTAAATAATCTCTGTGTCTTATATTTTTATTAGCTAACATACTATAAGTCTGTAATGCACTTCACTAATTCTTTTATATATATACCTGCAGGTGCCACTAATTGCAAGAGCTGCAGGTGACAGAGGTCTTATAAGCCAATTGTTGGGCCCAAAATATGGTTCTTTTCTAGTCTTTGGTTCTTTGGGAGGCAAATCTATACCCGGGTTGCCATTTGTAGAAAGCATCAAACAAGTTTATAAACTCGAATGTATGAATGCTGATACAAAAGTTTTTGGTGTCATCTCAAATCCAGTAGGCCATAGCAAAGGCCCTCTTCTGCACAACCCTGCCTTTAGACATACAGGATATAATGGAATTTATGCTCCTTTGCTTGTTGACAATATCAACGAGTTTTTTAAGGTATACTCATGCAACGACTTTGCAGGTTTCAGGTATGCTTTATTCTCTTAAAGAAAGAAAAAGAAGAGAAATACTTTGGGCTTGAATTTGTTGCTTGTATGGTTCATTCAAAGTATATGTGCACCAAAAGTGGCCTCTTTCACTTAACTTTGACCACAAGTTCAAAGCATGCTAATTATATGAGTTTCTAGAATTTATTCTTTAAAAAACATATAACAAGATACTCTGCTACTAAAGATGATGATGGGAGATCGGTTTGAGAGTCGAGCTATGGACTTCCTTGACTATTACTTGCATATTTGTTCATAAAAGCTTACGTAGACTTGGTGCAGATATATGTCAATTAATTAGGTTGTACTATTTTGGAATACAACACTATTTATTGAGTAGATCTTTTTTAATATATAGTTGCCTTCCCTATGATTGAACTTGCAGTGTTGGAATCCCGCATAAGGAAGCTGCAGTAAAGTGCTGTGATGAAGTCCATCCCCTTGCTAAGGTCTGAAAAACTTTCATGTTTTTCATCAGTTTTACAAAAGGATCGTTTTCTGGGATTCAGATTGTTTTGCTTTAGTAACAAATCTCTCTCACCTGCTGTGCGTGTCTGTGTTTTACTGTGTGTGTTTTGTATGGCATATTTTACTGTTATTATTTTTATTTAGGGAGTCTGCGGGTGTTTATTCTTAATTGTTGCTTGTGTGTTTCCCATCTACTCTCAGAAGACTTGTTCAACCTTATCTGGTTTTTCCATGTGGTAAAGGTTGGACATCTTGGCAAAAATCGAGCCAAATATCATGTGAAGCCAAACCAAAAAACACCTTGAGGCTTCAGTATTCAGCTTCAAATCTACTCAACTCCATAAAGCCTCTCTTTGCTTGATTACCTTGGGTCAGCTATATTAGTCAAAGTTTTAATTCTTCTTTTGTTTCTTCTTGCGAGATGTATATCGTCAAATGAACTGGGTTAGACAAGGTCTTCAATTTTAAAGACTCGGCAATCAAATGGAAACCAACATATTATTGTGTTTTGGATGGATATTACCGTTTCTTTCTCGTCTGTGCTTAGTATCTTTGAAATTACTGCTTTTGTTCCAACATTTTAACCGTCCTAAGAATTTGTGTAAATCTGAAATAGAATGTGTTGTACAGATTGGTTTGTTGATTTAACTGAAATTCCAGAGATGATATCTTTTTGTAATGATCTGTGGTACTTAGCCATTGGAACTAATGTCGCAATTTGAATTGTGGAGGATACAGACAAACGGGACTATTTTATTACCTTCTAATCCTTTTCATCATTTGCAAATCAGTGCATAGGAGCTGTAAACACCATTGTGAGGCGGCCTAGTGATGGAAAGCTGATTGGTTATAACACCGACTGTGAGGCTTGTATAACTGCTATTGAAGATGCGCTCAGAGGTACTATCTATATAATTCATTTTGCGACTAAAAGATCATAATATCTACTTTTATTATGTTTTGAAGTTTACTGTGATGCACTTCTACTGTTGTCAAACGCAATATACTCTTAATACTATTAAGGGGTTGTTTGTTTAGGTCTTAATGCATCTGAATGACTTGTAATCTGAATCGGTCAGTCATTCAATCCGTTTAATTTAAATAAAAATGATCTTAATGACTAAATCAGTAAGTTCAATTGGACTGACGACTAATTTGCCATTTTTGCGCTAAATCAATTCTAAGCCCAATGAATTTTTTACACATGTTGCCCCTCTTTTACACTTCTCGGTGATCTTCTCCATCACTGATTCTTTTTTCCGGATTGTTCTGTCATCTTCTTCAATTACTCCAAAATTCGGGTCCAAACTCGACCAAATCCATGACAAAGTTTACCTGGTTTTCCTAATCGAAGAAATCGATATTAGTAACAGAAGAATTCAGGTCCGATACATCTTCGTTTAAACTCTTGGAACGACTGGAGCGATGGTGATGGGCGGTGCGCAGATTCTGAATTCCGAGGGCAGAAATTCGAGATTTGAGGTGTAAAAATTCAACGCATAAAAAAATTGGGGAAACTGAAAATGTACTTTTCCTTTAAATTTTTTCTGCTTTTGTGTTTCTGTGAATGTGAGAGAGAAAAGGAGAGGAGAGAAAAATCGATTTTTCTAGCTTTTCCTTGGACATGTGTATGAAGATACATGAATCAGAGTATTGGAGAGTTTGGGAATTTGTTACGGTATGTATTTGCTTAGGGACTGCTTGAAAATTGAGTTTTACTTTATTTGATATTTGCATTTAGCGGTACTCAAGGGTAAACTAGTAAAAAAATTATTATTCTGATGTTTTATACATATCAATTATCAAACAACTTTTTTCATTCAGTATTCAGAATTCTGATTTATTAAGCTCATTCAGATTGCTTAAACATTCAGAATTGTTTTATTCAGTTTTATCAAACAACCCCTAAGGGTACTTATGACTTAGAAGGATGGGATTCTGAAATGATAGCTTATATAGTTTATACTTAACTTCAAGGTCTGGTTCCAATTCCCAAACTTGGGGCTAAATTTACCTTTCAAAAAAATCTATACATAATTTGGAAGAATATTGAGTATTTGATAGTTGATAGGGTTAAAATTTATAAGGAAAAAGAAAAGAAAGAAATAACATTCAGTAGCTCAATTTTCTTGCAGTTAAATGATCTGAATCTGATAAGTTACTTTCTGCTGTGAACAGAAAGACAAATAGCCAATGGGGCACCATCAAATGCTTCTCCGATAGCTGGAAAAGTGTTTGTGTTGGTTGGAGCAGGAGGTGCTGGAAGAGCACTGGCTTTTGGTGCCAAACATAGAGGAGCACAGGTTGTCATTTTCAACCGAAATTTTGGTAACGTCCTCTAACTATCCACTTCAGATTAATAGGCAGTTTTTTTATTCTTCTTCTGACTTGTTATCATTCTTTTGAAAGAGAGAGCAAAGGCTCTTGCCCAAGCAGTTTCTGGTGAAGCTCTGCCATTTGAATGTTTAGAAACATTCTGCCCTAAGAATGGAATGATTCTTGCAAATGCTTCAGCCATTGGCATGCAACCAAATACAAATCAAACTCCTGTTTCGAAGGTTCTCTGTTCTCTCTCCCTCTCTCTCTCTCTCTCTGTGTTTGTGGACATGGATTTGTTTTAGAGATAATGTTTGTGTGTGTATACAGAAAAGTAGCATATAATGATCAACATATTTATGGATTTTAGGAGGCCTTAAGATCATATGAGCTGGTTTTTGATTGTGTGTACACGCCTAGAAACACTCGGTTAATGCAAGAGGCGGCAGCAGTTGGTGCCATAGTGGTGAGCGGTGTTGAGATGTTCATCCGGCAGGCGCTTGGTCAATTCAAGTTGTTCACTGGTGGATTAGGTACTCGTCCTTTACATCTGATCAGCAATTCTTTATTCTTATCTATAGCATCTTATAATTTAGGTGCTTCAGCAACTTAGACAACTATTGTTGATGGAAAAAAGTAGCTTGAATGTGTTTTTCCCATTTTTGACTTGAAGAAGCCGATTCACAAAATCCAAAAATTTAAATAATATGAGTTCATCTAAGTTTAAAAATTAACAAAATT